>PVIC010026698.1:0-24314 GCA_004025085.1 Thryonomys swinderianus
CAGGCTGGCCCTGAGCTCACTATGGTGCTCAGGCAAGCCGCCGCGAACTCAGCAATCCTCCCGTCTCTGCCTCCCGAGTGCTGGGATTACAGGCGTGAGCCACCACGCCCAGCATTATATGTGGTAACCGGGGATCAAACTCAGGTCCTTGCGCTTGCGAGGCAGGCGCCGGAACCACTGAGCTAACCCTCCGGCCCTTCTTTTTTTTTTTTAGTTGAATTCTTTATTGGTACAATTTATGTACATCTCACAATCACACATAACATTGGGGAATTTGTACCAGTATATGACACAAGTTAATTCTCATTTTTACCCGTATCCCTACCCACCCACACCTCCCCAACCCCTACTGAGTGTATTCCTTGTGGATGTTAAGGGTATGGGATTGCAGTGGCTGGAGTATTGCCCCCAGTTCGTGGTCCTTGGGAGTCTCACGGGGTGACCTGGAAATTGAGCCTTTGCGGATGTCATGTAAGATGAGAGTGAATGAGAACAGGCCCAAAGTAATGTGACAACAGGTCCTGCAGACAGACTGAGGCCACACAGAAAAGAAGGGAGAGATTACAGTAGTGTAGCCCCCCCCCAAGGAAAAACTAAGAAAAGTCTAGAAGGAATTATCTCAACCTTCAAATGATCTCATTTCAGCCTTTGCCCAAGAACCGAGAGATCAAATTTCTGTTGCAACTGCAGAATTCAAGACTCAAGGTGAAAAGGTGTTAAAATTCTGTCAGGCCAAGTCTGTGTAACTGGGCCCACCAAGCAGTCTAGGTTCAGCAACATTTCTCAGAGTTAGAAAAGGCTTTAACAGTATGTTTAGGTGTTCAGTATGTCCTCATATTATCCATGCCACACTGGATAAGAAGCCATGGGGTGGATTTGGGGGCTCACTGAGCCCACCATGAGAAGGATCTCAGTGAACTCCTTGCTCAGTTGACCTCCATCCCCCCGAAGTGCCCACACTACAGTAGAAGTGCCAGAAGTGCTAAGGTGTACTGTGCAGGGAGGTGTCCAGAGTTTACGGAAGTTGGTTAAGTGTTAGTGTACACTTGTGTAGGGCCTACCTGCCCGCCCCAGGATGGTCCAGAGAACAGACCTTTCACCATGGCTAACAGAAATAAATCTGCAAGAGAAGCCCCAATATTTCTTAAGAGCTCTAAGGCTGCTTCTGAAGTGATGCGTGTCTCACGTGGCCAACAAACTGGGCTTCCCAAATGCAGGAAGGGTAATGAGATTCCAGAGTGATAGAAACCAAAGGTATTCAATTGACAAAAGGTAAGTGGGCGTGGTTACTGCAACATGCAGCAGAACCAAAGCAGTATTGTCTTACTGACAGACCTACTGGCTAGCAGACCTTTGTGTTCCCAGATAAAAGAGAGGCGGTCTTCTAAATTCTTACTTGTCAGCTCACAGCGTTGAAGGAATTGCAAAAGTTAATGCCACTGTCAAAGACTTGAAAGTTGCACACTGCCCTCAGTGAAGTTTCTAGGTCCTAGTGGGATATATCAACATATGACTTCAAAGGTGAAGCACCTAGGCCTTTTTATAGCAATAACAACCGAAAAAGGAGGATCTGTACCTATAACAAGTCTAGACTAGTCTGCGAGTCGCTGGGCCAAGTGATCACACAGATCCAGCACTGATGGGATTGGCAGGGACAGATTTAGATGCTGTGTAGTCTTTGGCAGGCATCAGTAGATGAATCACAGCACAAACTCTTCAGAGCAAGGGCCTGTCATATTCTGGAAAGCTCTGCTTTTGGTTTGCAACTGGACCTTGGTAGAAACTAAATGCTCAACCATGTGGCCTGATCATGCGATAAAGCTTGTTGCTAATATGTAACCTGATGCTAGTGTGTCTTTTCTGTGACTTCCCTTCCCATAGCCCCTAACACCAGAATAATTATGAGAAAACAAACCTTCAGATGATATCACTAGAGGAGCACTCTCCAAAACACCTGACCAGAAGTCTTCACAACCCCAGTCATGAAAATGAAAGTTTGAGAAACTGTCACAGCCAAGAATCTAAGGAAATGTGACAACTAAGTATCTTGGTATCCTGAGTAGTACACTGAATGAGATAAAGACATTAGGTTAAGCAAAGGAAATTCTGAATAAACAATGGACTTCAATTATAATATGTATGAATGCTGTTTCATTAATTACAATGTGTGCCCTATTAATGTAAGATATTAATAATGGAAGAGTTGGAATCCAAAACAGATAGAAATTCTACTGTCCTCTCTCTCTTTTTTTTTTTTTTTTTTTGAGACAGGTCTTGCTTTGTAGTTCAGGCTGGCTCTGAGCTCACTATGTAGCCCAGGCAAGCCTCGAACTCAGCAATCCTCCTGCCTCTGCCTCCAGAGTACTGGGATTACAGGCGTGAGCCACCACGCCTGGCACTGTGGTATGTGGTACTAATTGCTGGTGGACTGAGTCACCACACCCAGCATTGTTGTATTTGGTTACCGGGGATAGAACCAGGGACCTTGCGCTTGCTAGGCAGACACTGGAACCACTGAGCTAAATCTCTGGCCCTGTCCTCTCATTTTTTTTAAAAAAATCTAAACTTCTTGAAAAAATACAGTCTATCACATTAAGAAAATTAAACTCAAACCACTATGTCATAGTTAATAGTTTCACCAAAATAATAATCCATACCCAGCCATGTTCTCATTTTCTACTTCATTAAACTTTATTTCATCTGTCGCATCTTTTAAAATTTCTACTATGTATATATTTTACAATATATGTGATATATAAACATTAACTTTATCATCTGTGCATTTTTAACATCCTTGCTAGGGATATGATCATTTTACTGAAATTATAGAATGAAATTATTAGCTACACAGGTGAGTTACACTAAATAAGTAAAGAACTAAATTATGACTTAGGAATCAGAGGTAGGAGAATCACAAGTTCAGGTTCATCCCAGACAAGTTAGTAAGACCTGTCTGAACATTAAAAACATTCTAAGGAGGAACTAGAGATGTAGCTCAGTGGTAGAACACTCCTGGGTTTGAACCCCAGTAATATAAAAACAAACAAAATCCCATTCACTAAATTATCTTTGCCTATCCTTGCATCCAGAGGAGTAAATAATATTAAAAAGTTGTGAGTTAAAGTAAGAATAGTACTTACTAGAGACAATTCCAGTTAGTTTCTAGTTAGGTACCTAAATGTAATATGATAGCATTGTAATTTGTAAATACTTGCACTTGAAATCTTGAATTTATATTTATACTTCAGGGCCCTGCCTTGAAGAGTTAAGACAGGAAAGACGCCTATTCCTTTTCACTGAACGTTTCAGCCCTTAGTTGTAACAACTATTCATAGTTTTCTTTTATTCTCTTTAAAAAACTTAGTATAAGTTGGATGTATAACCTCTTTCTAATACCATAAATTCGCTTCATCACAAAGTCAGTATACCTTTTATTTTTACTCTATGGAATTTCCCAATGCTACAGGAGTAAAAAATAGGTTTCAAATGTATTCAGTATAGCAATTTCCTGTCTTCACAGGAAAGGTACTTTTTAGTTGATTCCAGTTTCATAGGTTCATGTACTATACTCAACCTTGAAAGGAAAGATTGTTAGTCTCACTTAGAAATTAACTGTTCTGAATCCTGAAGCATTAATTTGAAAGACACCTTTTCCCAGCATGTCTCTTGATTGTGAAATACTCATTTATTTATTTATTTGTTTGTTTATTTATTTATTTATTTATTTTTTGAGACAGGGTCTCGCTTTGTAGTTCAGGCTGGCTCTGAGCTCACTATGTAGTCCAGCCAAGCCTCGAACTCAGCAATCCTCCTGCCTCTGCCTCCCAAGTGCTGGGAGAAATACTCATTTTTTGAAATGGAGAAAAAACTTACTATACCTTTGCAGTTCTGAGGCTGAAAGACATTACACACACCCACACAAGACAAGGAATATGTCAAATTTTAAAAATACCTTGCAGTAGTAGTAGTTTACCTGGAAACCCCCCAAAACTTTACCTAAAAGTTTATATTGGGAAAAGTTTATAAATAGGTCATAATGAAATTTATTTTATCATAAAAATGAAACTATGTTATACTGAAGGAGATAAGGCAAAGTGATGAAATTCTAATTTGTAAACTTGGAGTTCTGGAAAGTTTTTGTTTCAGCTAAACAGAATTTCTTCCTGAAGAAGTGATCCAGTAGATGACAAATGTGTGTGTGCTGGTCTTAAATTCGGTTTCATGCCTCTAGTATCTGAGCAGTTGTGCCTCAAGCCCCAATTTATACATTAAAACTCTAAGCCGCAGTGTGATTCTATTGGAGTGAGGCTGTAGGAACTGATGAAGTAGAGAAAGATTATAAGGGTGAGACCCTTGTGTGGCGGGGCCGGTGTTCTCAGAGGAGAAAGAGCCAGAGCTCTCGGCCCTCTGTGCGTGAAGACACAGTACAAAGGCAGAATGTGACAGCGAGGGAAAGAGCTCTCACCCGAAACTCAGCTGGCTGGTGGCACCTTGGCTTTACTCTCCAGCCCCAAGGACTGTGACGGGGAAAGATGAGGAAGAGATCCTGTGTCACTTAGGGTCCCTAACCATGCCTTCACCTCCACCCACTGTCTGACGGTGGGTCAGGGATTCTCATTTTTCAGCCAGAGAAAAAGCATCAACCATACTACACCACTCTACTTGTGATAAAGTAGGAGTCAGTTTTAAAAAACTATCAGGCCGGGCGTGGTGGCTCACACCTGTAATCCCAGCACTTGGGAGGCAGAGGCAGGAGGACTGCTGAGTTCAAGGCTTGCCTGCGCTCCATACTGAGCTCAGGGCCAGTCTGAACTACCAAGAGAGACCCTGTCTCAAAAAAAAAAAAATTAAAATGAGAGTAACAAGAGAAAGTAATGAAATCTAATTGAGCTTGTGGAGGTAACTGTCATCCCCTCTTTTTCATTTACGTAATTGTGTTTTTAAAGAAAACTGAGCATGCTTAACAATGCATTGTCCCTGTGAGTTATAAGGATCTATAATGCATCTAGCTGACAGCTGCCTATAATATTTCTCCATCTAAAGAGCTATCCCAATTGCACTTATGGGAGAAGGGCCATAATTTCTATCTAACCACTTCAAACTAAGAAGGATAGATGTAGGAAAACCAAAGTTAGTGGCCCTCTCTAAGGAGCTTTAATAAGCCTCAAATAAAAATCATGTGGTAATTTAGCAATTATATACTGTTTATAAAGTCAATTTGGTGGATCTTGGTTAAAAAAAAAAGTCTAGGGGCTGGGGATTTAGCTCAGTGGTTCTGGTGTCTGCCTGGCAAGCACAAGGTCCCATGTTCAATCTCCCATACTACATATCACAATGCTGGGGGTGGTGGCTCACGCCTATAGTCCCAGCACTTGGGAGGCAGAGACAGGAGGATTGCTGGAGTTCAAGGCTAGCCTGGGCTACATAGTTGAGTTCAGGGCTATCCTGAGACCTTGTCTGAACCACAAAGACCCTGTCTCAAAAAAATAAAAAAATTTTTAAAAAGGTCTAGCACATTTCTTGTTGATTTTATTTATAAGATCACTTGGAGCTTGGCAGTGTACAGGCAAGAATAAGCAAATTTTTAAAAAATCAGAGCATGCGTAATCAAAATATAAGCACTAAAATTTAAAAGCAGGATGAAGAAAAAAACCAGATTTAGGAACTGTTCTTAAAGGACTAAAATAGTGACTATAACCTGTTAACGCTTAGACTCTTTTACTAAGGGAGATCATATATAAGTCTGGTATTTTGTCATCATTTTTCTAATTTTGGCTGTAAAAAGCTTTAAATAATTTTTGTAAAACAATTTTAGTTAACTAATTCAAAAATTCTTATTAAGCTTTTTTTTTTTTTTTTGGAGACAGGGTCTCGCTTTGTAGTTCAGGCTGGCCCTGAGCTCACTATGGTGCTCAGGCAAGCCGCCGCGAACTCAGCAATCCTCCTGTCTCTGCCTCCCGAGTGCTGGGATTACAGGCGTGAACCACCATGTCCGGCATTGTGGTATGCGGGGTTGATTGTTGGTGGGCGTGTCTCCACAGCCAGCATTACATGTGGTCACCAGGGATCGAACTCAGGTCCTTGCATTTGCGAGGCAGGCGCTGGAACCACTGAGCTAACCCTCTGGCCCTCTTATTAAGCTTTTATAAATTTAACTGTAGAATTTTCTAAACTATGACCCAAAACAGTGGTTAGCTAACAGTGTAGCTGGAAACTGCCAGAGGGGTTAGCAATCCGAGCTCCGAAGCTCCAGGGGGCATTCAAGGTCAAGTTAAAGTGAGACCTACGTTAATTAGAATTAACCTCTTATTATCTATCAAGGTCAGTTAAATCTCCTCAGCCATGACCTTGGAACCAGAGTGTAGAACCTCTCAGCGCCTGTCAGCGTCAGCGGTCAGCACTGGTCACAGCCTTGCCCCGACCATGTTTCTGTTTGTGAAAGCATGTGGGATTTTTCCTCCTCGCGGACTCTCTCTGGGCACACTACATGTTTTTATTCTTATCTTTTGGGTTCCAGCAATCTCCTTGCTCAGAAGGCTGGCTGATTCACCACAATGGTAGGACCTCCTAGAGAAGTTTCTCGCATGTCCTGGGTCTTTGTTGGCCTTGGAGAGCTGGGGCCAAACTACTGGCTGTCTTAGCCCGATTGCCTTTCTAGTTTTGTTCGTGACAGATTGGAACACTGAGAAGAGAAGATCAATCACATTAGCATTGCAATGGGAACAGTGAGCTTAATTCTTACTTTACTTGGATATCAAGCACTTTGAAATGCAAAATATAGTTAGAGGACTGTTATTTTTATCAGTCATGGTTTCTCTAGTTGAATATTAACTATAGTAAAATGTTAAATGAGGCCAGTTATATAGTTTTATGGAAAAAAACTTAAAGAGCCACACATAATATTTTAACATGACAATTGTGATGAGATTATCTTTGTAACATACCTTAATGTCCATCTTCATATAAAGTAGCCTAAGAAGTATTGCAATTATATGAAACCTCTCATCTTTTAATTTAGTTTTGTACCAAAAACTTTTTTTTTTTTTTGAGACAGGGTCTCGCTTTGTAGCTCATGCTGGCCCTGAGCTCACTATGTAGCCCAGGCAAGCCCCGAACTCAGCAATCCTCCTGCCTCTGCCTCCCGAGGAATGGGATGACAGGCTTGAGCTACCATGCCCAGCACTGTGGTATGTGGTAGTGATTGCTGTTGGACATGATTCACCATGCTCAGTATTGTTGTATGTGGTTACCAGGAATCAAACCAGGGACCTTGCGCTTGCTAGGCAGGCACTGGAACCACTGAGCTAAATCTCCAGCCCCAGAAACATTTTTAATAAAACCTTATTGTTTTTCCCATAGAAATTTTTAACCTTCCTCTGTTTAGCAGGACAGTAATAACCTTGGATCAGAGCCTTCCTTTTACGATTGCCTTTGACCTTAATCACTTTCCTTTAGAGACATTATCTCTAATATAGCCAGGGGGGGGGCAGGGACTTCAACATATGGCTTGAGGCAAGGTCCAAATAGAGGCGAGGTCCCAGGGTATTCGTAATCTACTTACTTTGTTTCTACCCCTAAAGATAGTGCATAGTCCTCTGTAATAAATTTTGCTGAATAACATAATATTAACTCCTCACATAAGTATTATTATGTTCAAGTGGTTTAACAGAAAACTAGCTGTGTAACCTTGGGCAAGTTATTTAATCGTTTTGAGCCTATGTCTTTCTGTGTGAAATCGGTATAATTCATCAGCACAGTGAGAGAATTTGAAAGGTTTTGTGTCGTCTTCAGCAGTGCTTGTGAGACTGTAAGTGCATCTCAGGCTTGCCTGGTATGTTCTAGTTCAGGAAGCATCTTTAACACACTACGTCTCTGAGGTCAGGCCGCCACTTGGCAGATGCTCCTGGCACGAAGCCTCGTAATCCACTATGGAAGTTGACTGAGACCTTCCCATCGACCTTCACGGGGTCATTCCAACTTCTTTTAATAAATTATCTTCCAGAATCGTTACAGCCAAAGCTTGGCGGATAAATCCAATCCAACACTAGGTGGCACCATAAGAACCTCTTCTGGACCAACCAGGGGCTTTTGCCTGGCAACCAGGGGCTTTTGCCTCTGTGTGTGTGTGTGTGTGTGTGTGTGTGTGTGTGTGCGTGTGCGTGTGCGTGTGCGTGTGCGTGTGCGTGTGCGTGTGCGCGCGCGCGCACACGCGCGCGCACTCTGTAGAGGAACAAGGCTCTCGTGGCATCTTGGCAAACTGCAGTCAGCATCGATCAGGCCAGGACTCGGGATCGGAACCCAGAGCTGCCGCTTGCCGCCCGGTTTCCTTGGAGAAGCTCTCTTTTGTGTCCTGTGTGCATCTCGTCAGACTGCTGGGAGGGTGAAGGGAAGCCATATATGAGGACGGCCAAGGGTACAATAAAAACGAGAGTCCTTCTTGCCTTCCCTAGAGAATTCACTTGCCTGCCTCCTATTGCCTATTAGGCAAGGTTCACACCACCGAGAGTGAACTCGCCCCATTACTGGGTGGTGTCATGGCAGCCCAGACTCCGCTCTGCTGGCCAGTCTCTCGTGAGCCCCGAGTGTGCTGAGGATGATGATATGCAAACCATCAAGCCAGGGCCGGGCCAGTCAGATTTTGGGCAGCCTGAGAAGCCCGCAGGGGCAGTGGAAGGGGCAGAGGCTGGGAAGAGGTGTCCCTGGAAGAAGGGGCCAGTCAGAGGGTTTGGCTGTAATAACTGATGCCTTCACAGTGCTCAAAACTACTTTTCCTCTAAGCACAGAGTGGCTTGCCTAACACGGCAACATTCCCTGGGAAGAGTGTAATCTGTGAAGTTCATCAAATATGTCACTCCTAACCCTCATGTATACAACAGTAACATTTTACATGAAATTTAATGGACATATTTAATACCTGAGTAACAATTCATCCAATTTGAACCACGACAGATAAGTCTTAGCCTGTAAGAATTAGCCTATATCAAATGTTATGTTTGATATTCATTGATGTTCATCTCCCAGTGCTACTTAATACAGTGTATTTTTCAAATTGGCTGAAAAACCAACATTGTGAATGATATAGAGTAATGAAACTATCAAAGTCACTATGAATGAAGACTCCAAATCCATTCATAGTGACAGTCAGACTGAGAGAAGTCTTGTCTCTTTTAGGTAATTTTCCACCGGAAGTACATCAGAAAATACCCTGAGAAGGACACTGACACGGCCATGTTGACTGTAAGGCCACTGTGCCCTTGTTATTCCATTTTGCCCAAGTTATTTTGAAAAACAAAAACACCTAAGTGGCATCAGTTGATACTTGATAGTAAGGAACATCATGAATACTTGCTAACAATTTAATAATAGACTGTGGGGTACTGTAAAAACTTCTCTTATGAGTTCAAGTTGCTTGTTCTTGTATGCATTGTTAGTTTCAAGATTGGCTACATGATTTGTTATGGGTGTGAGTGCCTGAGTGTGTATGTGTGTGATGTGTGTGTTGAAGGAGTAGAACATTATTTCAACAGTCCCATGAAAGAGCAGAAATGTCCAGCAAATAATACGAAAGCCTCCCAAAGGATGGAAATTGGACGTGTAAGTTGTCACCTAGGAAGGAAACTGAGGCCCCTCAGAGAGCAGACAGGGAGGGGCAGGCAGGTGTGTCTCAGGCATGCGGCAGGATGCCTCTAAGTCCTGTGGGGGAGAATAGAGAAGAAGACAGTTCTGACGGCCAACGTCACTGCGATGGTCTGTTACGCCGCCCGCTAGCACCCACACGCAGGGTACCATTACTCTTTTGTTAGAAATTCATTCTTTAATCAATACCTCGGTATTTGTGACTTCCAAATATCAGTCCTCTGTCCCGTCTTCTCTGCCAAGATCTATATATTCACCGTGACATCCCAAAGCCCTCATGCCTTTAACAGAATCCATCACCGGTTCTTGCACACCTTACCCTTTCCAGGTAGCCATTTCATTCATCCTTTTGTGTTGCTGTGTCGTGGTACGGGGGTGGGACCCCGGGAGCACTGAGCTACATCCCCATCTCTTCCAAGTTTAGTTTTTGAGACAGGGTCTTACGAAATTGGCCAGGCTGGTCTCGAACTTGTGATCTTCCTGTCTCAGTCCCCTGGCTAGTAGGAGTTACAGGTATGCACCACCACATCCAGCAAGTTCATTCACTCTGAAAAATCAGAATGAAGTCCTTTTCATTGTGGGTTTTGTATTGTATTGAACAATAAATAATGTATTGTGTCAATGGCAAATTCTTTGGAAAACTATAAAGCAAAGGTACAGTGATAGACACTTCCACACAGGTTATCAGAGAAGGCACAGGACACTTCAAGTTCAAATTCTTCCTTTGTTGCTTATGCTCAGCCCCCTATTGGTCACCCTTCTTTGGTGTCTGTCTTATATCTAACTTCATTTCCATAATCCAATTGGTTATTCCTTCAAAATTCAAATAACTCTTCTCCACTGACTACTACTGACATGACATTCTGGACTCCACAGAATTTGGTTCGTTCTGCTTTTTAAAAAAATTTTTTTTTATCTTTATTGGTACACTGTATATATATACATCATGGTCACACTCAATATTGGGAGTTTGTACCACCAGTATATGACACAATTTAATTCTCTTTTTTTCCCATTCCCCTACCCACCCCACAACCCTTCACCCCCACAAATACATAAGTTTTGTTTCCCTTTTTTTTTTTATTACCGTCACATTTTTTCTTTACCCCTCATTACACACACCTCCACCGCATTTCCTGTAGCAGCTGTTTGTGATAGCTCAATCCTGGAAACAACTCAAATGCCCATCAACTGGAGACTGGATAACAAAGATGTGGTTTTTCTATAAATGGAATATTACTCTACATTCTGCTTTTTAAGCTGTAATTTCTACCACTCTCCAGCTGCCTGTGGGAATATCTCTCTTATTGGTTCAAAGTGTAAATAGATATGAAATTATTGTATCTGTATTTTTTTCATTAGCCTCCCTATTATCATGTGACTTACTCCTTATTAAAGACATTAATTTTGTGTCATCTTGTGTCCACATGTAGCCTGGTTCCTGGCCTGTAGTGAAAGGCAAACATTCACTTGGTTCGTGGGAAATTAATAAACCTTTTTCCTTAGTGTCAGCTACAGGAGGATTTGAGAGTGTCTCTAGGCCTGTTATCCTGGAGATCTCAGGGCAGTCCGGGGCCATCTAGGCCACCAGGCATGGGGAATTCATTTCCTCAGATACCGTATTTCCCAGGGTGTCACTGTATCCTCTCCAGGCAAACGTGGTTAGTTCTGCACCTGCTCTGAAACCCTTGTCAAATGAGAGGCGATGGAACCTGGCTGAACCCAGTTAATACTCCTCCTCCCAGACTGTGTGGGCAGGGCAAGGACTAACGTGATCATGGACAGAGGAAGACCTCTGAACTCACCTTTCCTTACCCCAGATTTTGTTGGAGACTGTGATCTCTTTATAACACAACAGGAAACAATGGTAACAAAAATAAAGAAAAACACTTAAAACCAAAAAAAAAAAAAAAAGCAGCACAAACTATGGTCTATAACACTAAGGGGAAGTTCAAAGCCACTATTAATTATTCATGTAGCATCCCAAGCGATAGAAAAATGAAAGTTATAGTTCAGTACCTTTGCAAGATTTTTTTTTTCTTTGAGACAGGGTCTCACTTTGTAGTTCAGGCTGGCCCTGAGCTCACTATGGAGCCCAGGCAAGCCTCAAAGTCAGCAATCCTCCTGTCTCTGCCTCCTGAGTGCTGGGGTTACAGGCATGAGTAGTTCAGTACCTTCGAGAAATCACAGTGATGTCAAAAACTGTCTTCTAATTTTCACTGTATATTTTTTAAATAACTGACAGAGAAATTATTTAGATAAAATGTTTCAGATGACCAATATAGGGGTAAGGAATACTTAAAGGTTTATAAAATACAATTTTAAATATTTGTAAATGAAATAGTTCAAGACATATTACCTCGCTTTCATTTCTGCCCATTAGGCATTACAAAAAGTAAATATTAATATTTTTTAACTTTATAAACAAATTAAACTTTAAATATTTGAATAATTCAATTATATTACTATGAATTTTTGTTTTTAGTAGAAGAAAGAACTGTCCTTTTATTTAAGCATGTAATGGAAATTTGCACATATAGAGAACGTTTATTTTCAACTCAGGACTATAAACATTGCAAGATTTTTTTTAACTTGATGTACTGCTGGATATATATTGTATTTGGAAATTTTAAAGGAATAACTCTGATCTTGGTGCAGGTTCACTCAGTTCTTTTTCTTGTTCTACTTGCAGAAGATAATTATTTCCTAATTAAAAGATCATTTCTCTCCGTCTGTATGTCTCTCTCTCTCTTTCCCTTCCCTTCTTTCATTCCTTGCTCCGCACTATTTCTCTTTCTTATTGTATAAACAGAATACATTTTCTTGCCAAAGAATAGAATTTGAAAATAGGAAGTTAATTGTTAAGGTACAAAACAGGCAGTAATGGAATGTTTATATCTATGAACACATGTACAGTCCTTGAAAACATGGTATGTGAAAGAGGATAGTCACAAGGGCCACATGTTACATATTTGAATTACATAATCTATCCAATTCTCTATAGAGAAAGTAGATTAGTATTTTCCAAAGCTGGGGGGGGTAGATGAGGAATAGAGAATGACTGACAAAGCTATGGGAGTATTTTTTGTAACAAAATGTTTTAAACCAGGCGTGGTGGCTCACGCCTGTAATCCCAGCACTCAGGAGGCAGAGACAGGAGGATTGCTGAGTTCGAGGCTTGCCTGGGCTACATAGTGAGCTCAGAGCTAGCCTGAACTACAAAGCGAGACCCTGTCTCAAAAAAAAAAATGTTTTAAAATTAAATGGTGGTGATGGTTCCAAAATTTTGTGAATATACTAAAAGCTACTGAATTAACAAGGTGAATGTAATGGTGTGCAAATAACCCTATAATAGATTTTTGAATTTAAAAGTGCTTCATGTTCTTATAAAGGAAATATTCATAAAAAGTAATATTTATAAATAATTTTGTCACTGGTAATGGAAGCCCAGAAAACGTACAAAATTGATGAAAGTCATCCTCCAAACCATTTCCAGGACTCATGGTTCAGCACCACGGACAGGTCTTTGGTAACCGCCAACCTTTAAAACATAGGTAAGGAGATGCTAGCTAGAGGCTGTGCAGGTCTACTAAAAGTAACATTTCTGTTATACTTCTGTTTAACACATTATATAGCAGCCACAGCTGCCTTTTTATGTATATTTTGTGAGCATATGGCTAAGAATCAAAGATCTCTTAGACTGTCTCACTAATTCATTTCTTTAAAATGTGTTGGTTGTGTCAGACCCTCGCTTAGACAAAGTTTCCTGCCTCTATTGGTTTTACTTCCATGTCCAAAACCTCTGAATAACTACATATGCGTGATAAGCTAAGATAATATTGTGAAATATTATATCATTTCTATTCAGGAAAGATTTGTATTGCTGAATTCTTGAACAAACCATCCCATTGCATTGATTTATTTCATTTTTGAAGCACAGAATATTCCATGCTAACAGAAGCCAAGTGTCTTGCATATAATAAGGACTAAGATAAACCAATTTAAAAAGTGCTACTCTTTCATTCTGTTTGTTTTATTTGTGCATATTAGTTATGCAATAGTAAGTGTAGGTGTGTAATATACTGAGATAATGTCCACCTCTCCATTATCCTCCTTGACCTTCTTTCCCTCCTCATCTATGACACTTACTTGTCAACTTGATTACCTTGGCAGCTGCCAAGGGGATTAGCTAAGCACACTTCCAAGTGCATCTGGGTGGGACACGCATGACTTTGGGTTCTGTACTGATTCCTGGCCCTTCCCTCTCCTCCACTGTTCCTTTGTTCTGGTTCCCAGCTGTCAGGCGCTGAGCAGCTGTGATCCACCATGATCTTCTGCCATGTTTGTGCCTTGGCACCCACTGACCACAGATGGACCCTTTGAGACCATGGGCCAAAGTCATGATACTCTTGTGGGGATCCGATATTTTGTACTAGCAGTGGGAAAGGTGGCGAACGCATCCATCCCCTTCACTCCCTTTCCTTTCGCAAGAATGACATTCTTGAGCACAGTTCAGATGGTGCATACTCCCAAAACTTAACCCTGGATCTGATCTGGAATGGGGTCAATTTCTAAGAATGAGGATATAGTTCCAAGCTATGTATTGAGTCCTTTACCTTCCTAAATGTGTTTCCATGATGAGCTTCGGCAAAAATTGCAAGTACAAGTCCCCTACACATATTTCTATGTAAGTAGTTTTGTCATAATAAAATTTACCTGTATCAGAGAGGTTAATTCTAACCCCATATAATCCTAATATAAAAATTCTGTAAGATTTACCACTTCAAAACAAGAAATTGTACAGAAAAGTCCCAGAATTATTTCAGTAGCAAAACTGTGTCAAATAGTAAGCCTTTCTGATCTTTACACTCTTTTTTTTTTGCAGTACCAGGGCATTGAACTCGGGCCCTTGTGCATCTAAGGTTGGCACAATACCACTTGAGCTAAATACCCAGCCTGATCTTTACACTCTTATCTTTATGATGGGAGTAGGGAAATAACAGGATTATTCACAATGATCTAACTAAATATGCTTTGTTCAGTTTCACTGGTTGTTTGTCTTACAGTACTGAGGACTGAACCAAGGCCTCATCCATGCTAGAAGAGCACTCTACCACTGAGCTTCATTGCCAGCCCTTTCATTCTGAGACAGTCTGAGCTTCACAGGCTGCCCTCAAATTTGTAAACACTTTGCCTCAGGCCCCCAAGTACCTGGAATTAGAGGTGCACACTACTCCATGGCCCCAGTTAGTTTTCCTCCTTTTATTACTCTCATTCTTAGTCAAATGATAGACATTAAGCTATCTATGAATCTTGCTCATATGAAATATCAGAATAATTAGTACAAGATGCTTATTCCTGCCACATGCCATCAGACCAGTGCTACTACCTCAAGGAAAAAAAGGAAGTATAAAGTAACTGCTAGGAGATGTATTAGGAGAGCAGGGTGGAAGGCATGTTTGACCTCCTAGTGGCTACTGTTTACTGTGGTTTAGGTTAGAACTTCAGTGGTCAGAGTGCATTTCTATGAGATATTTAGCTCACTATCACATAGAAATAAACAGTAGTTTTATGCCTGAGGAAAGAAAGTACATCATTCTAAACAGAACCAAATAAGAGCCCTGACATTTTAAGAAGTTGGGAAATGGATCTCCTTTAATTCCACAGCACCTCTTTAATCCTTATTTTGTTCTGCACTGATTAATTTATTACTTTCCTAAACCCTAGACCTAACCAGATGACAGCTTTTCTCTTTTGCTGTGCTCAGAATCCCCAGAGTCTGCTTTTTAGTGATTGCCCGACTTGCCTGCCTGGTCATCTCCTCTCTGAGGCTGAAACATTCCTTCCTGTCGCGTGTTGCTTAGCAGCAACATTTCGTACATCTAGCACATGTTTCCAAATGTTATGAATGCATTTTCTTCCAGCTAGCTTCAGGGATCCATTGAATACGATACGTACAATGGGAACACTCAAACTGAAAGATTGAAAATAAAATTTGAATTTATTGAAAAAAATTCACCTACTGCTCATGAATACCTATAAATAAGCCATTAAACTTCAGTAACAACTTCCCTCAAGCTCAAGGCAAACTGTATGTTATATTGGATTTGGGCCATAAATTCAATTCCCACAGCCTCACAGAAGCATCGCCTGCCTTGCCCGCCTCAGTTTCCCCAAGCCTGGAGAAGGCAGCAGTGCCATGTGGGTAGACCGTGTACCTGGGCATGACTCTGAGTCCTGTGCTCCCTGCTGTCTGTACCGCTTCTGTGTTTCAGTGCCAAGACATTGTACCCGGGCCCTATCAATGCTTCCTAAGGCTGAACACCCTGATGCCTGTGGGGAATAGCCTCCCTTGTGCAGTCTTGGTGGGTCTCTACTTACAGCTAGCAGCTCTCCTGCTACTAGGAGCCAAGGGTCCCGCCGCCTGTGCCTGGGTCCTAGGATACCCAGAGAGGAGGCACACAGTGCATACAGTGCCCTCGTCCACAATGCTGCCATCTGAGCCAACAGTGCGTGTTTGGAAGTAGACGTGGAATTCATTCCTGCTGCTGGAAGCAATCTGACGAGATCCTCTGCGATGGACACTCCCGGCGTTCCAGTGGGAGCTGCATGGATTCCAGGGTTTGTGTTCTGGCTTGCCCAATAATCTCCTTTCTTCTCGGTCTAAGTCACTTCCTGCGCCTGGCAATCAAAGAACTCTAACCAGTTCTACATTTATGACCCTGACTCCACCTGGCTTTGGGTGGAGTCTGTCGTCACATTTAATGACTACTTACAACAATAGCCGGGGTTGTGTGCCAGTACCAGCTAAAATGCCGAAGCATTTTCAGCAGGTCTGGAATACTGCCTCAGGAGAACGGCTGCACAATTTTCTTCCCCTCCACAAAATTAAGAGACTAAAGAGCACCATAAACACTATATAGAATTTGAGTCAAATTTTTCTGTATCTTCAAACATTATATTTTTAGTTTTAATATTTTGTTATAGAAACTATATTATAGTGTTGGAATTTAAGAATATAGTCATAATTCCTTCGTAAGTGAATTCAAATGTTTCCATTTGTTCATACCAACTTTTAATCCTGGTCTACGGCCAGAACTTAATTTTCACTATCAAAAATGTATTATATATTTTACTCAACACTCTTCCTTAATATTTTGTTGTGCAATGTTTCCATTTTGTCAGTCTTTTAAATTATTCTTCCCTTCTCCCAGTATAACCCACAGATAAATAATGAGAACAATCCTATATTTATTCCTCCACATACACACAGACACACAAAACAGACACAGATACACTTACACATTCTTCCCTCACCAGCCACTGGAGGTTGGTTCTAGCAAGGATACCAAAACCCATAGATGTCTAAATCACTTACATAAAATGGCACAGTATTTGTATGCAACCTATGCGCATCATCCTGGCATACTTCAAATCATCTCTAGCTTATTTATAACACTTCAAACAATGTTATATTGCATTAATGGTGGTTATACTGTATCATTTAGAGAATAATGATAAGGAAAAAATCTGTACACATTCAGTACAGGTGCAATTTTCTTTTTTTTAATTGAATTCTTTTTTTTTTTTTTTTGAGGCAGGGTCTCATGTTGTAGTTCAGTCTGGCCCTGAGCTCACTATGGAGCCCAGGCAAGCCTTGAACTCAGCAATCCTCCTGCCTCTGCCTCCCGTGTGCTGGGATTACAGGCGTGAGCCACCACACCCGGCTTTAATTGAATTCTTTATTGGCACATTTTATATACAGTTCACAATCACACTCAACATCGGGGAATTTGTACCAGTATATGGCAGAAGCTAATTCTCATTTTTACCCATATCCCTACCCACCTACAACCCTCCACCCCTTATGCAATTTTCTTCCCAAATATTTTCAATTTGTGGTTGGTACAATCCACAATGAGGAACTCATGGATCAAGACTGTGGACACACATGTGCATGCCCCCACACATATATAAGCATGTATGTAGACACAGTGGATTCTCACTTGCTGTTTCCTAAGCACGAGAAAAATTAAACCATATTTTTTGCATCAACTCTGCATGTTGACCTTCTCGCCTTGTGATTTTGTGCTTTTGGTTTGACACATTTTCTTTGCGCACAGGAATGAAACAAATTCACTTGCTTTTGCCTTAGTTCTTTCGTAAATGATTTTTTACATAAAAATAAAACCTTCATACTTAGAGCTGGACACAGTGGCAGACAGCTGTGATCACAATGATTTTGACTGCTGAGGCAGGACGATTGTGAGTTCAAGAACCTACCTGGGGAAAATAATGAAGCCTATTATTTTGTCTAGGTCCAAGTTTTCGTCTTGTTTTAGCTTTCTTCTGCCTAAAATACCTCCTTTAATATTATAGTGCAGATCTGGTGTAACAGTCTCTTGGCTTATGTTGGGCTTAGACTCTCTGGTTGCATGCTAAGGCAGAATTTTAAAAGAATATCTGTGTTAAGGGTAGAATTCAATGTTGACAATATCTGTCTTTTTTTTTTTTTTTTAATTTTTTTTTTTTTTTTTTTTGCTTTTTGGAGACAGGGTCTCACTTTGTAGTTCAGGCTGGCCCTGAGCTCACTATGGTGCCCAGGCAAACCGCCGCGAACTCAGCAATCCTCCCGTCTCTGCCTCCCGAGTGCTGGGATTACAGGCGTGAGCCACCACGCCCAGCATAATATCTGTCTTTTTTCATTCTGAAGTGTAAAGGTGTCGTACCATTGTCATTAGACTTGCACCATCTCTAAAATTAGTTCTTTCTTCTTTACCACGTGTCTATTTTTAAAGATTCTTCTCTTTATCACTACTTTTCAACAATGTGGTTATGATATATTTTGATGTGGTCTTTTTGCATGTTTCTCCTGCCTTGGGCTTAGGAAGCATGTATGGATTAATGATTTTCATCAAATTGGGAGTTTGTGGCTATTATGTATTAAATTTTTTCTCTCTGCATCTCATTCCACTTTCCTGGGACCCAAATTATACAGACAAGGAACGACTTGATGTTGCCTCCATGTCACTGACGTCTCATTTAAACTTTTTCTCTTTGGGTTTGGGTATCTTCTATGACAACTATGATCACTTCCTTCTTCCATTTGTAGGATGCAATTGTCTCGTCCTATGTATTTTTTGTTTCAGATCTTGTTTTTCAACCCTTCTATTTCAGTCTTTTAAATATATTAATATTTGACTATTTTTGTGCTATTTTAAAGGTCCTTAAACACACCGAGTGTATTCCTAACAGCTATTTAAATGTCTCTGCATGCTAATTCCATCACCTGTTATTGGTGGATTTCTCTCTGTTTCCTTGTTTGCTCCCAGTTCACGGGTTGCATTTTCTTGCATTCTGGCATGTACAATAATTTTTTACTAGGTGCTGAGCACCAAGTGTCATTTTTTAAAAAGTATTTGAAATTTGCTCCCTTTCCTCACTGATCTGTTCTGGAAGACAGTTATTACTTGAAGATCAGATTGGCTCGATTTCTTTGTAGCTGCTTTGACAACTTTGTTACGGTTGGTCAAAAGTCTGCCCCTACTCTGGCTACTTTCTTTTCGCTACTACTAATATGTGACCTTTCTAAACCTGTTGAAAGTCATTTTACAAATTTGATTTTCTGGAAAGTATAACACGGATGTTCCTTTAAACAATTCATAAAATCCTCTCTTCTCTGTGATGAAACTGAAGATCATAGTTATTTTAAGACTGGACTGTGAACTGGCTGAAATTTCACAATAACTCAAACTATGATTAAATGCTGAGAAATAGTTACAATGTAGCTGTAAAGAAAAGAAGTGAACAGATAAAGCCCATTGTCTACTTATATTTTCTTGCACAAAGATCTGGCAGCCTTCTGGCCCACCACAAAAATGATGATCGTCTGATCTTTGTTGGGACACAGGGGCACTAAAGGCTACCTTAATTTAGCTGTGCACCCCCTGACAACCAGCCCTGCACAGGAACTAGAGGCACTGTTTCAAGAGGTTGTCTCTCATTAAGCGCCTTTGCTTACATTCTTGGACTTTGGGAACTCATAAAGGGACATTATATGGACAGATGAATTCCTATTTGAAAAAGTCTATTTTGTTTTATCCATCTGAAAATGTCTTTCATCATAATTTTCATCACTACCCTTTGTTTAACACTATAAAAGACTTTGAAAATCCTGTTACATAGAGGCAGTTTAGAAGTAAAATGACATAGTTCTGGAACCATTTGAAATTATTTCACCATACCTAACTCACTCCCTTTTTCTAAGCTTAACCGTGGGAAAAGTACTAATGATTTATGTCCTGTGACAGTAAAGATGAGCCTTTTAGAGCTTTTAGTGACATAGGCCACCTGCTGCAGCCATGTGTGCCGAAGGTTTTCCACCCCTGTCCTGTAAGACAGTCAGTTCGTGGCCTTGTCAATCCCTGGATATTGCTGTTCATTGACTTCAATTTAATGTCTCCAGCCTAGATGCTGGAGTGTCATTTTATAAAACAAAGTTTTCTTTTCTGATGTGTACCATCAAACCTTCCAAAAATTGTCCCCTCTCCTGACTTACTTCAATATCTAAAAACTGCAAGTGCGGTTCTAACCAGCAAGGTCTGCCACCAGGTTTATCTTTGTACACAGAGCACCCTCCTCTGCCCTGGCCCCAGAGTGTACCACACGTACCACATGTAATGTCCTCTAGATGTGAGTGACGGCCTGGGACCCAATGGTGAGGAACTCTGTGCATGAAGATCCAGACCACTGGATCTGACCTTTGTGTTTATGGTTAAGAATGGAGAAACAGCCGGGCGTGGTGGCTCACGCCTGTCATCCCAGCACTCGGGAGGCAGAGACAGGAGGATGGCTGAGTTCGAGGCTTGCCTGGGCTACGTAGTGAGCTCAGAGCCAGCCTGAACTACAAAACGAGACCCTGTCTCAAAAAAAAAAAAAAAAAAAGAATAGAGAAACAAAGATAAAAATTAAAAAAAAAAAAAAAGGATGGAGAAATCAGTTATATCACTGCCAGTAAGAACTTACTATCCACGGGGACAAATTAAGGAAGTCATGACGGAACCCAGAGGAAATTAACAATGGCAGATCCAACGTTTATGGCATGAACCTTCAAGGCCCGGAGCTGGAATGCTTTGCAATCAGAGCTACCCAGCTGCAGCGTGAAGTGTGGCTGCCAAGGTGCATAGCTAAGTTTTAAAAGAGAACATTACCCACCTTCCGTCTGCGCTAGACCTTACAGAGCTTTTGCTTCCATTTTAAAAACAGCATATGAGTGTGATTTCAGCCATTTAGATGGATCAATAGCAACAAATCTGCTACTAATCTGACCTAAATGTTCCCCAGAGAACTCAAGTGTTCCAAGGTGGGGTTGGGAAGGTAGCTGGATCATGGAGGTGCTATATTGATCACTCACCAATAAGTGAATCCACTGATGGGTTCATAAGTGAATGTGCTGTTAGAGGAGAGGCCTGGCTGGAGGAGGTGAGTCAGTGAACACATGACCCATTCTTTTTTTTTTTTTTTTTTTTGAGACAGGGTCTTGCTTTGTAGTTGAGTCTGGACCTGGACTCTCTATGTAGCCCAGGCAAGCCTCGAACTCAGCAATCTTCCTGCCTCTGCCTCCTGAGTGCTGGGATTCTAGGCACTGTAATCCTGGCATTGTGGTATGTGGTACTGATTGCTGGTGAGCATGAGTCACCATGTCTGGTATTGTTGTATGTGGCCACCAGGGATCAAACCAGGGCCCTTGTGCTTGCTAGGCAGGTACCAGAAAGACTGAGCTAAATTTCTGGCCCATATGACCTATTCCTGTCTATCCTTTCCTCTCGCGATGTCCTGGCTGTGACGGGTTAAACACCTTTCCTCTGCCACAATGTCTCTGCCTTGGAGCCGGTGGACCATGGAATTTAACATCTGCAAACATCAGCCAAAACAGTTTCCTCCTTTCAGTTGTGTGCATCAGGCATTTTGACACAGCAGTGAGAAGCTGACACATCAGCCCATGAAGAGAATTACCTACTCCTCTGGAACTTCTTTCCCTACCTTCTTCCTGGAGCACAGAGAGGCACTTCACAAAGACAGCTCCACATGACGGCTGCTCTAAGCCTTTTGGGTCGCCAAGGGCCTGTCCTCACTTTTCTCAAGAAAACCAACACATAGTCTTAAGTGACTCAGACAAAAACTATTCTAGGGAAGGAGGACAGGCAAACTTCTGGGCCTTTCACCTACAGATACCCTGTGAGTAATTAAAACCAAGTCAATGCTTTGTATCTGTTTCCATTATTATTCTAAGTCTGACCCCTGCTCAGCTCTGCACGTAGCCATGGTGATTTAGACAGTGTCAAGAGCCGGCAATACAAGGTTGATTCGTCCTAAATGTACATAACCTGTTTCACCCCCTTCGAGACTGCAGACACCAAGATGAGATGACGGAGCACTGAGCAACCGAGTGCCAAGAAGTCTCCCGTCACTGCCAAAACCTAGGGTCACCTTGGACCCCAGCGGAGCCTCCACAGAACTACAGCTGGCTCAGAGGGAAACGGTGATCTCAGGGGAGCCCCCCAAGTGATAAGGACTTCCGCTAGAGCCATCATGCAAAGCTAAAACTGAGACAGTGATTATGGAGACCTCCCCACCCCAGCAAGCCCACCAAAAGCTGACCTGCTCCTTTGTCGCTTGGCCAGTCTAATCTTTTTCATAAGAGCGTTGGCTTCTTCGGCTCCAGTTAGCCTGCCTCTCACTGATGCATCCCCAAATTCTTCTCCTTCCCTGGGATAGTTTCTCTGCAAAAAGTTGAACCTTTTGGGGAAGTTGAGGTCCCTATCTTCTCTTTGGGGGACCTTGTCTATCCCTGGGGGAACCAAGTGAATGACTACCAACTGCTGATCTGCACTAAACGCTCCTGCAGCCAGGAACGGTTACTCCTCTGCACACCTGAGCAGGGAGAGTCCCAGTGTGTACCGGATGTAGCTGACGGCGTGGCCCTGCGCATGCCCCCTTCTCAGAAACTCTGAGCCTGCACTGCAGGTCCCTGTTCCCATGTGCTGGCCACAGGTGCCTCGGCAGCAAAGAGCGCTCGACGGAAGGAGCCCAGGCAGGCTGAGCCGCTCTGATCGACTTCTCAGGAGCCTGAGCTGGTGGCAGGAGCCTTAGCTGCCGGGGACGAGGAGTGTGTGATACGGGAAGAGAAGCAGAGGGCAACGGAGACAGAGAGGACAGAGAGAGAACGTGCACAGAGCGCCCACGCTACTCACGAGCAGCCCCTGGACAAAGACGCCGAAGATAAGCTTAGCTCCCGGCTGTTTTGACAGAGAGGCCCTGCCCCCTCCGGTGTGACTACCGCCCCAACCCCAAGGGCTCAGCAGGGCCCAGGGTGCGCAGGAAGCTCTTAGTCCCTGTATTTCTAGCAAGACTCAGGCTCTGCTAACAGTTCCATTTGTCCTTCACAATAAAAATACAGACTCCGGATTTGGGAAGTTGTTCAAAGCGTTTAGCCCGGCCGCCTTCAGCCACACTGTCTTTAAGGCCCACAAAGGCTACGCTAGCAGAGCTCGTCTTTCGCTGTGTGAAGACTGCTAGAACAGTGGGTGTCCGGATTCATGGAATCTGGGGGAGGAAGAGACCACGCAATGCCTATTATTAAACTCCCTGCCATTACCTGCTTTTAAATAAAAAATCCCACGCATTTCCTGTTCCTGTAGAGTACAAGGTAGCTTTTCAATGTACTTCCACGTATAAAGATCTGAAGAGAAAGCCAAAACCACAACTACCAATGCAAGTGGCCTCACAAGTCAAGGGAAACATTCCATTATTACTTTGTGAAATATAAACCAACTGGAGGAAAAAAATTTATTCATTTACCATTTGCTGATTAAACAAAAACCAGATATACTCCAGTGCTGTTTTTCTTTTAACCAACCCAGCATGTTTAACTACAGCTTAAGGTAGCTTCTGATAAGAAAGATGTAAATACTTGTCTTTCCTATTTGCAGACACTGATAACAATACTTTTACAACAACCCATTTTCACAGGCACCTGCTTGTTTCTGCTTAGGGGAGTCAAGATGTGTCCACTGGGAGCCACGTTAGACGAGAGCTTTCTGGACACAGTTTTTCCACCTTTCACCATGTTGAATGTCAGTCCAGCATCTTCTCCAAGCAGCTCTCAGAGCAGAGGAAAGCCAGTACCCAAAGAGGCCCGGGACGGCCCAGCACTGGCCACAGCTGCACTGGACATGTTCTTCAAATATTCCCAAGATACTCTCAGGACAGGAGTGAGAACAAGGTGGGAGCTGCGGTGTTTCCGGCTTTCATGTTTGTCTTTTAAGCACTGAGGTCCAGCAGAGGCACCGTAAGTAGTTAGTCATGCACTTCTGTGAAGCGCTCTGAGCCTGTGTCCACCTCAAAGCTGCGAGCGAGCAAGAGCCCTGCGACACTCTAGTGATTCTTAGTGGTGACTACCACCTGCGTTTAGATCCTCTATTTGATGCTGTGTATGTCAGGAACAAGAAAACTATTGTGTGTGTTCAAATGAGCTACTTCAGTGGGAAAAACACCTCTATACTTCAGCAAGGCTTCTTAGAATATTTTTTAAATAAACTACTTGTGCAGAAATGTGCTCTACAACCCACTAAGATGAAACTATTTAAGAGGACTTTTTCATTGAAGGAAATTCTCTT
>PVIC010026699.1:0-24337 GCA_004025085.1 Thryonomys swinderianus
GCAAGAATGTAACTCTGCAGACTTCACAGCCTTACCAGTCACTTCTAGGGTAGAGAGCTTCTCTTTGAGAGACCCCATCACGGTGAATTTTGTCTTTGATTCCTTCCAGAAGTGGTAATGACTCCTACCTGGAGTAGCCTGTCTCTGACACCTGAACTTTCATCATTCTAGAACTAGAAGGAATTTTGTAGTACTCCGCCCATCCACCCCCATTTTATACACACAACTGAACGAGGTTCAGCTCTGTGGAACAACTTCCCCAAAGCCATGAGGCTAATGTGGCAAACTCTGTGGTCAGTGGCTGCGTCCTCCACTGCGTCTCTGAGGATCTGAGAAGCAATTTATTTACACAGTCAGTATTAACACCAAAGATCCAACCAAAAGCCTGGTAAGAACACAATTATTATCACAAACACCCAAGTATTTCTTTAAACATTCTCAGGAAAAACTAAACAAAATATTAACAGTCCGTGAGTTATCCTTTAATGCAGACATTTCCTTATGTATCCTCACAGATACATAAAAACTTTTTAAAGTTTTTATGATACATCTAAAACTTTTTAAGCTACTATAATTACTATGGTGATGAAAAAAATCAATGCTATGTCACTCGGCTTATTTGTATTATAACTGTTATGCTTTGGATCTAAAGTGTTCCTCAAAAGCCTTGTGTGTTCAGAGGCTGGGTTTTTCAAAGGTGACTTGATCATGAAGGTGCTATACTCATCAGTGAATTAATCCACCAATGAATCTATAGCTGACTGTGCTATTAGGAAGTGGATCTGTTCTGATGAGGCAGAAGCAGTCACTGAAGCTGTGACCCAGAAGGGTTTGTCTCCCTCCCCACTCCTGCCTTCCCTCTCTGCTCTGTGACTGCCATCACTAGAGCAGCTTTCTTCTGCCGGACCCTTCCGCCATCCCTTGCCTGCCTTGGGACCAGCCAACATGCATAGACTGAAACCTTTGAAAACGTGAGCCAAAATAAAGTTTAATTTGAGGGTGTTGGGTAGGTTGTTCCAGCAAAATACCATGACTAAGACCATAACTGACGAAGTTGCTTAATGCAGTCATAATTTCCTGAAAGCACTTACTATGTGTTGGACATATGTTTAGTGCTAAAAACATACCAGTGAGCAGTTACCATTTCTATGCTCAGGCAAGACATCGGCAGGGGTGGGGTGTGAAAACAGGCATTGCGTAAGATACATCAAACTTTACAATATCGGATTTGGTAGATTTCTTTGATAGGAGAACAGAACCAAAGGCAACAAAGGAAAGAAATGGATAACTTGGACTTCTGTACCATACAGATGAGATCAACAGAGTGAAGAGATAACCCGCTGGAGTTTGGTTCATATTCACAAATGACATAGCTCACAAATGACCCAAAATCTCTAAGAACTGCTACAACTCAATAAGAAAACAACCCACCTCAGAAAAGGGTGAAGAATGGATATTTCTTGAAGATACACAAATGACCAGTGAACACCGGTCAACACCGAAGAAACCCAAATCACAACATAATGAAGCCCACGTGCACATGCTTTTAGGATTAGGGTGTCTTGTTAAAAAACAAAACATAGTGGAAAAAAAGGGTTGATGAGGCTGTGGAAAAATTATACTCCATGGTAGAAGGCAAAATTGTGCAACCAGTATACACTTGTTAAAATAGTTGTGAGCCTACAACATATTAAAAATGCAATTTTTATTTGATCCCTTAATTGTACTTCTGAGTATGTTCCAAAAAAAATTGAAAATGGGTTCAAAAAAGATTTTTTACACTCATGTTCATAGTAGTATTATTCTTAATAGCCAAAAATTAGAATTCAACAAATTGTCCATGAATCCATAAATAGATAAATAAAATGTAGTATATACATACAATGGCATATTATTCAGTCTCTAAAAAGGAAGGTAATTCTAACATATGCTACAGCCGGACGTGGTGGCTCACGCCTGTCATCCCAGCACTCGGGAGGCAGAGGCAGGAGGACTGCTGAGTTCGAGGCTTGCCTGGACTCCATAGTGAGCTCAGAGCCAGCCCAAACTACAAAGCGAGACCCTGTCTCAAAAAAAAAAAAAAAAACATATGTTACAGTATGGATGAACTTGCAGGATATTAGGCTAAGTGACAGAAGCCAGTCATAATAAATATTGAATGACATAGTTCAAATTCATAGGGCCAGAAAGTAAAAGGATGGTAACTAGGGAGAAGGAGGAAGCAGGAATTATTCTTCAATAGATACAGTGTGCGTTGGTCTGCATAAACTAACGTTTAACTTCGCAAGACAAAAAGCACTCTGCAGGTGGATGGTGATGAAGATAGCATGACATTGCGAACGCATTTAACACCACTGTCCTTTACGCTTAAAAAATGGATATGGATAAGATGGTCATTTTTATGTCAACAAAGAAATATAGGCACTGCAACTGCCATCGTCAGAAGCCAGCCAGGGTCTCCAGTGCCCCAGCCAACAATGCGAGGAACCTCAGCAGGCCCCTAGGGAACCCACATTCACAACAAAACCCTAATGTTCAATGTGTCAGTGTGATACGCCAGGTGAAGGACAGAGGAAGCTTTGTGGAAGAAAGTCGGTAGCTGCAAAGCCTCAGCAAGTCTTCCTCGGAGACCCTGAGCCTCACTACATCTTGATTAAACTGATCATGTTAAATCCCCTCACGGAAAGAAGTCATTTTAAATGCTATTCTCATCTCTATAGAATAGGCACGTTAGGACAGTCAAAAAATTATAAATCATTAACTTTCATTTTAACTTGGCTTCCTTTCTGCCTCTGGCAGGACCATGAGTGTGGAGGCGACCAGGGCAGTTGTTTGCTTTTGAAAACAAATATTAAACTTGCAAAAACTTACCAATCGTTTTTCATCTCAGAACTACTCCAGGTCTCAGTTCCTCAGCAAGAGTGAAGACTCCCCTGAAGCGCCACATCTTAGAAAGATAAAAACAATCAAACGTGGAACTCCAGAATATTCGCAGTCAGCGGGTGCAAGAAAGATGAACTGTCCTGGGGATAAAGGTAAAATAATTTCCTTTAAGACCCCAACAGTCATATGTTATTCAACACACGATGTCCCAAAAAAGCCACACCTTTACTTGTAGCACTTAACACACTTCCTTTTCATATATTTTTACATTCAGTGATGTGTAATGCTAGGGATAAACATATTCAACACAGGCCCTGAATTCGATAACCTTACACCCCGGACAGTGAGAAACCATAAATGAATGAATCAAATATCATCATGTAGGATACAGTGTGAGTCTGTCTGCATAAACTGGAGACAGTGAAGGACCCTCCCCTCACTCCACTTCTCTGACGAGATAGCTGAAGCTCTGAGGAAAAGAAGGCGACCCATAGTGCTACTTTATGCATTTTGCTTGCTGAAGTGACTGTCTTCAGTTCACATTCCCTGATGCCCAGGGGGTTCTCCTGACTTCGCTGTCTGAATGTGGTCGGAGCCCGGTCTGAAGTTACAGCCCTCCGTTTCCCTTCAAGCGGTGAGCTTCCAAAGAGGAAACCCTCCTTGTCCCTTGGTCATAGCCGTAGCTTTGATCAGAAACCCAGACATCCAGGAAGTGCAAGTGACAAATCCATCAGCACTGTTTTCCAAAGGGCAAGGTTGGCAGTACTGTCTTCCCAAACTAAAAATGACACATCGCAGTGATTACACGGCTCTGATAGACCTTACTGCTTGACGTGCTGGTTCAGCCTGATTCCCACGCTACCTCAGACACCCAAACAAATTAACACATGTTTCTTGATGATACAAAATTGGGTCTCTGTGTGTGTATGTACTGTGTTTCAAAACTGCCATATAGCCACATCATTGTCAATTAAGCATTTATCAGACTTCCACTGACCTATGAAAGACATTATCCATCAGGCCCTGTAACATCAGTGTGGCTATTTTTTTTAAACCAGCTTCTAACCTTGGTCAGCTTAACATATTAAATCTCGATGAAAAGCTCCCACTATCTTTTGAGCTGGATCCACACCCCAGGCTGAATGAAGCTTTTAGAACCAGCAAGAACCAGATGGCCCTCCAAGATCATTTCTGAATGTTTGGATCTGAGTCATTTGTATGTGGAAGGCTTCACAAAATAGCAATCTGGGTAGCAGGCTCCAGGCTGAGTCCAGCTTTCCAGACAGCCTATCTTTGCCTATAATTGAGAAGACAAGTACAATATTGTAGAGTTCCACAAAAATATTACAGCATTTATCTATATGTGTAGCATCAAATACATGAAGTGTCCCTGTCAGGCTGTCGCTACAATGGTAGTTCGCCACAACTCCTCTCCTTTCCCCCCGTTTCTTCTTTGTTTTTTCCCCGCTCTACCTATAATTTCTCTCTTAGCACAGGCACACAGCCAGCTTGTGAATCAGCCAGCAGAGGGTACTACAATACTGGTGCAATAATCCAAGTCGTGGCATAGTCAGAAACTGCAAAGGATGTAGACTAATTAAAGTAGGCTCTGGTTTTATTATGCGCTGGGAGCTCCGAGCCAGAAGGAAGGCTGTGGGGTGGAAATGATGGAAATAAAACTGGTAGACAGAGCTTGCTCGTACGAGGAAGAGAAAAGGCGGGTACATGAATACAGAATCACAAGTCCAACAGGTCAGGCAAACTTAGGCTCAAAAGTAGCCTAACAATCCCTCCCACTTCTCTGTATTTGTACTAAAGAAAAGAGAACTTATGTTACACAGATACCTCTACATAGGTATTTATATCAGTTCCATTTATCATCAGTAATCTGGGACCAATGAAAATGTCTTTAAATCAGTGAACAGATGAATCAAATACAAAACAAATTATTAGCACAAGGCACAACATGGAATAAATTCAAAGGCATTATGCTCAGTGGAAGAAGCCATTCTCAAAAGTACTGTATTTGCCTGATTCTGTTTATGTAATATTATCAACAGGTTGACTGTTGCAAGGATGGAGATAGGGCTTATAACCTTTAAGCAGTGGTATGGAAGAATTTTTTGGAGCAATAAACGTTCCGTATTCTACTTTGAGAGCTGACATCATGAATCTATACAAGAGCTAAATCCATACATCTATACACCAAAAGTTACAAATTTCACATGCCAGTTTTAAGAAATAAAATGTTTTTTAAATAATAGTGTATTTTAAACAACAACAAAACAATCACCAGAGGGCAAAATGGGATACACAGATAAAGAGTGAGGTGTGGGAAGTGTAGTTCAATGGGAAAGCACTTGCCTCGCATGCACGAGACCCGAGAGTCCATCTGCAGCAATGCCAGACACAAACAAACAAAAAAAAGTGCGGTTTCCTCTTGGTCACTTTAAAGAACAAACAGGAAGGGAAAGCACGGGCTTTTCATAGAAGGACAGGCTAGCAGAACTTAGGGGAGAAGACAGAGCTCTCCGCTGGCTGACATCAACAGTGGTATCCCCTAAATTCCAGCCACCCGGACCCACAGGGTGCTAACCGAGCATGGAATTCACCACCAATGTTAGTACAACACCACAGTCTGCCTGCCACTGGGGACCAGCGTCTACCACGAGGGAGGACAGCTTCTAGAGATTTCTCTGCCTCACTTGGTCGCAGGAAGGCAAGTGGCCAATGGCACTCAGCTAAATCAAATCTAGCCCTCTTGCTAATGAACAAGGAGCTTAGAGGACCAAAGTAATCAGAGTCTCCCAGAATACACAGCACGTGAGCACCCTCAGGTGCTGGGATCCCTGCCCTGGACCCCCGACACAATACCCTGGGTCACTTCCTTGTCATCTGTCTAGACTGGGCTGGAATTTCTTGTCACCTGTCCTAGGCAGATGCAACTATGTTTCACACTTAAAAGAAAGCAAGACAAAGTTCATTCTGTAGTAAGTCAGCATCATCCACCAGAACATTTACTACCTCCCGTAACTTTTATTTCTGTTGCTTGTTTTTTTTTTCTCAGATGAAACTGCTCATAATTCCACTCAGGGATTTCTGTAAAAACCCTCTCATACTCAATAATTAAGTGATCAATGAGTATAGTCAAAATTTTTAATTACCAAGTCACCTCTGATGCCTATCTGTATTTTTTTTTTCCATCTAACTGTGGGAGTTCAGAAGAGGGAGGACTATCTCACACCACATATGTGGCTGTCTTGGACTGAAGTACCACTTCATCTGTGAGCACAGAGCTAGCTGAGAAGTTAAGAATCTGGGTATTGGGCCAGCTCTGCTGACAACTGGATGTGAGCCCTTCTAGTAAACCTCTTCCTTTCTCTGAGTCTTTATTTCCGCTATAAAGTGGACCAGTTAGATTATATCTCTAAGGAGCTTTCTAATCCCACAATGTTACTTTTCTGTATTTAATCTTAAGCATAGGTGGCAAATAAACTGATAAAAGACTGATAGTTTTTAGTTTAATTCAACAAATGTGTACTGATAGTCCGTTCTATTTTCAGACTACATGCTAGCAAGGAGGAATATTTAAATAATTAAGAAAGAACCCTACCTTTAAGATATATCTAATGGGTCAAGAGAAGAGTACAGAGTTAAAGGATCTAGGTTCATGATGTACTATTCTACCTGAAAACATTAAAGCTGTTTACTCAACCTCTCTGAATCTATTTCTTCTTTTATAAATTGTAAAGAGTAATGGCTCCTCCACGAAGTAAAGAATAAATGTGAAGATATTGCTTTATATTATCAACTCATTTATATTACAAGCCCCCCCCCAATGGAAGTAGCATTAGTCTTTCTCCATTCACCCCTTTTGGGAAGTATCCTATTCTTAATCTCCCCATTTCTCAAGTTGAACATCTTATTAAGGCCCTGAGATTCAAGTTCTACTTCTCCAAGAAGACTTAACTGTCTGCTTCAACCAGTACAGATTCTCACTGCCTCTGGTTTTCTTCTGACTTCACCAAACCCTCACATGCTATTTTTCTGTTGCTTCACAAGGGATTTGGGTATCTGTGTTTTTAAGCTCTTAAACAACTCAGCTACTTATGTAACTCACTACTTGCAAGGAAATCAAATTCCATATGTATCAAGTAAAATCCATAACTTTATATAGAGACCCTACTCCTCGTCTTGGGCTCATGGTAGTCAGTTAAAATAAAACTGAGGGGGCCGGAGGGTTAGCTCAGTGGTTTTGGCGCCTGCCTCACAAGCGCAAGGTCCTGAGTTCGATCTCTGGTGACCACATAGAATGCTGGGCGTGGAGACACGCCCACCAACAATCAACACCGCATACCACAGTGCCGGACGTGGTGGCTCACGCCTGTCATCCCAGCACTTGGGAGGCAGAGACGGGAGGATTGCTGAGTTCGCGGCGGCTTGCCTGGGTACCATAGTGAGCTCAGGGCCAGCCTGACCTACAAAGCGAGACCCTGTCTCAAAAAGCAAAAAAATAAAAAATAAATAAATAAAACTGAGGTGTTTGTCATACTTTCTCTCCATCATACCCTCTCCAATCCTTTCTATTTAATTCCAGCTTTCATGTGTTTCTCAGAGATGCACCTTTTCCCACCTCCACGGTCACACCCTTCCTTGATCATCTCTTGGCTAAATCAACACAACAGCAGAGGGAAGGACATATCATCGTCACCTAATAAGCTCTGATAAAATATCTTTGTTTACTTTCCTATCACCCTACATCATATCAAAAACTTAGTTGAGGGAGACAAAAGAAGACTGAAAAAAAATGCCTTTGTATTTTTTAAAAAGCTCACTAAGTTGTGATAGGTTGCCCACCCCCACTGAAATTCACTGTCAGTAGCTTTCTTTCTACCAGTTATTTTCCTCCTCTGCTGCCCAAATTACTTTCCAAAATCTCCAACCCCCTAATAATGACCCCTCCTTGCCTGTCAGATACAAACACATGAACAAACGAGATTCCTTCAGAGCCTGGCTCTAGGCCCCTTTCTTGACCTGGTTTCCTCCATTTCCTTCCAGACCCCATAGGTTCGGCCAAACCAAACTGGACCTTTCTTCTCCTAAACACACCACACCCTTTCACAGGCCCTTGCCTTGGTTCACACCAGTTCGTCTACTCTGAATTTCCTTCTGTTCTCATCTCAGTTCATTCTCTCTACCTAGGAAGACTAAACTTTTAGTGCTCATATGAATACCACCAGCCCCGTGAAGTCTTCCTCAATTCCTCCCCCTTCCAGGCAAAATTCTTTGCTCTTTCCTCTACATCTTCATATTGCTGCATTCACAGTGCTCATCTACTGCATCCCAGCATAAGCGAGACATCTTGCTGGATTTCCAAGAAATATATGAACTCGTCCTTTGACCTCCTAGATAATTTTTAATTCCAGGAAGCAACCATTATATTAATTCCAAAAGGAGAGAAGACCCAACCAAAAAAGAAACTACAGGCTAATCTCCCTGATGAACATGGATGCAAAAATCCTCAATAAGACATTGGTAAACAGAATATAGGGAATCATCAAGATCACACATCGCAACCAAGGTGAACTCATCCCAGGGATGTAAAGACGGTTCAGCATACATAAGTCAAAAAACATAAAACACTGTATTAACAGACTCAAGGACAAAAACCATACAATCATCTCACTCGAGGCAGAAAGAGCATTTGACAAAAGCCAACACCCATCCCTGATCAAAAACCTACAGAAAATTATAATATATGGACTTTATCTCAACCTAATAAAAGCTACTTATGAGAAACCAACAGAGTCTATGCCCTGTCCTACTCCTGGTGTGATAGGGCCTACATCTGTCTGTCTCCTGAGCTACACTATGATATCCTCAAAAATAGGTCTTCTTGATCGTCTTTGAATGCCCAATACAAAGCAAAGGTTCACAGTTTTAGAAGACACTTAACAGATAATTCTTCAGGCAAGACTCAGATTAGACACCATCTTCTCAACAAGCCTTTCCTAGGCCAAAGGAGCAAAAGTGGCCACTCCTGTCATCACAGCACATGGCAAGGAGCACATTTTCCTGAAGAGTCTTTGTTTTGAAACTACCCTTCACTAGCCTGTAAATTCCTCATGGGAGAAGCCTGTGTTTGTCTCTTTAGCCTGCAACACATTGCATAGCGTCTGACCCCTACTTCTACATTCTGCAGCTAAATGGGATTTATTTTTTGTTTCTTTCCAAATAATAAACTCCCCAAGCATACTTGTCACACTTTTTTACTGCTATCAGATTTTCTACAGCATGTCCTCTATTCTAGGACAGAGAGCAACCCTTCAAAATATGTGTGTCAGGGCCGGAGCATTAGCTCAGTGGTTCCAGCGCCTGCCTCACAAGCGCAAGGTCCTGAGTTCAATCCCCGGTAACCACATACAATGCTGGGCGTGGAGACTCACGCCCACCAGCAATCAATATCACATACCACAGTGCCAGGCGTGGTGGCTCATGCCTGTCATCCCAGCACTCGGGAGGCAGAGACAGGAGGATTGCTGAGTTCAAGGCTTGCCTGGACTACATAGTGAGCTCAGAGCCAGCCTGAACTACAGAGCGAGACCCTGTCTCAAAAAAAAAAAAAAAAATGTGTGTCAATTGACAAATTCTCACTGCACATTATTGAATACGTTTATGCCTGTCTATGAGAGGATGCAGTGTCCCTGTTGGGTGTGTTTCCAGAACCACTGAGCTAAATCTCCAGTCCCCAAAAAATGTTTTTGCAGTGCTGGGGATTGAACCCAATACCTTATCACTGAATTACATCTCCAGCCTTTTTTGAAACTTCTCATTTTGAGACACAGTCTCACCAAGTCATTAAATTGCCCAAAGTGGACTTGAACTTGTGATCCTCCTACTTCAGACTTCCAGAACGCTGGAATTACAGTATATATCATCTGGCTAGAAATATCTTCACATACGTTTACTTAGTATCCAGCCATTTTGAATACCTGGGCACAACTTAACTAAAATTATGATTTAAAATATCATTTAGCAACTGAATAATCTATGAGAAGACTGTTTTTCTGGAAGCCTTGATATCACATAAATTTGAGTTAAAAAGACTAAGATTGACACTGATCACAGCACATGAACTGGGGGACAGCACAGAAGACTTAGATGCCACCATAATACATCACAAGAGCAAAGCTGTCAAAATAGTTCAGAGGTTTGTCCCAAGAGGTCTAGTATGAAATCACTTGGAGGCAGAAAAACAATAAAATTACACTTATTTAAAATATAAGCCATGGGATACAAGTGAACTTTAACTTACATTTTATGGTTTTGTCTCAAAGCACTATAGTCTTGGTCACTCAAAAATTTAATACTGTGGGATAGATGAGTTTTCTCGTGCAGTGAGATCATTTTTATGATTATTTATACCGCAGTCTTTTAAGGCTCCATTGAAAAGAATGAGATGAAGTCAGGAGTTGAGGAAACTGTCCAGTTTAGTCCCAGAAAGTTTGATACTGGATGAGCAGCGAAAAGACTGATATGGATTTGAGTAACTCCATTTCATTACCTAAAGAGGCAAAATTCACTGACATAAAAACAAGGTGATGTAAGTGCCGGGCGTGGCGGCTCATGCCTGTCATCCCAGCACTCGGGAGGCAGAGGCAGGAGAATTGCTGAGTTCGAGGCTTGCCTGGGCTACAGAGTGAGCTCAGGGCCAGGCTGAACTACCAAGCAAGACCCTGTCTCAAAAAACAAACAAACAAACAAACAAAAAAAAACAAGGTGATGTAGAATACCCAAAATTAGCAGTTCTAGTCAGGGGAGGACAGGTCCCAGGCAAGATCAGCATCCTGTGGACTGGAGTAGCCATTTGAAATCATTACTTTGTAAATAACAAAGCAATTTTCAGAGTTTCAATACTTACCACACTGTCCATCTTAAGGTCCCTAAGTCCTACTGTTGTCAAAACTTTAAGTTGAAAGAAAAGGAAGTTCAAAACCATTTAAAATGTCTTCACTGTACAAAAAAGGTTGATTCTCTTTACCAAGAAGTAATATAAGTCCTTGAACCCAGCAAAGGACACCATTTAATTTTTTTTCTTTTGGAATAATTTTGAAATTTAACTTACTTTTAAAGCATTTTAATGGAGGCATTTCAATACACATATGTATTGTATAATATTCATATCAGAATATGCATATTTATCTTCTCAAGTGTTTCTTTCTTTGTAATAAAAAGATTCAATATGTCCTCTTCTAGCTTCTTTTTAACACACTGTACATCATTCATATTGATAGTCACCCTACTATACGACAGAACACCAGAACATGTTTCTTACCACACTGTAAACTTAAGTCAACTGCGAGTTCCCTGAGAGCAGACTATGTCTTTGGTCCCACTGACCAGCTCAGAGCAGCAACAGAATTCACAAGATATCTCAAGTGTAACCCTACAATGTAGAGCACAACAGCTTAAGGAGCTAACTGGGGATCATGGATCTTGGCTCCGTACATGGACTAGCACAATGGTTCCACAACCTTGGTTAAGCCAAAACTCTTGACCCTGTTTCCATGTATGTATGTTAGAAAAAAAAATCGCTTGTCCAGGAGTATGAGGATGATCTACTTTTGATAGCAAAATGACTTTTAATTTCTTGGGAAGAGGTTTTGCACAATAACCTGTTTCCTTCAATAAATTAAAGAATGTGACAAGAATACATTTTTTAATGGATCTTGACTCACATTTAGATCATCCGGTCACTCTGGGTAATGCCGTTGGTGTTTCCAATAATTTATTTTAATTCTGTCTGGCCAGCATGGGATGAGAGGGCCCAAAGAGACAGGGATAAAGAAAAGGAATACCATATCAGCAACTTTTTAAAAGACAGTTTATCTGAGCACCCCTTTCAGTCCTCTCCCTCTTTAGAAGTCCTACAGAGTGAGCATTTTAAATATCTTCTCCTCCTTCTACATCCATGCCCAGTGAAGTGGCGAGAAGACATATTTTCTCTATATTCTGTTTCTTTTACACAAGATTTCACATTACTGTCAAAATAGTATAATTATTTTAAAGAAAACCCCAAATGTTTACTGTTCAGCTAGCCAGCCTATATGAATAGTTCTTTGCCTACCTTCATAAAAAAAATTTTTAAGAGAAAACAGAGCTTTGTCAAAGCACTCTATAGATAGCACCCATATTTCCCTAGTTTTAAATCTAACTCCTGAACTCAAAATATCATCTTCATATGCCTCCCATTTGCTAATGTACAAACCACTACGCCTTTTCTTCTTACCTCCCCAAATAACACAAGAATAGTTTGTTATGGTAATGATAAGCACTGAAAAGAATTTCTGTATGGAAATATGCTTCACGCCTCTCATGAATACTAGGAACCCTTTGTTATAACTGAAATTAAGTATTTCATCTCTAAAGCCCTCACACACTTTGGCAGCGGAAAGCAGGTTATGTGTCCTAAAAGGTCAGTCCAATTTTATCTTCCCACCTGGAAAAAGACATAGGAAATTCTAAGAGACTTAAAAAATGGTAACTAAACTGGTTGCAGTGGTGTACTGTAATCTCAGCACTCTAAAAGGCTGAGGCAGGGGATTACAAGTTTGAACGTGGGCACCATAGTGAGACTCTTGTCTCTAAATAAATAGAAAGACAGACAGACACACAGACAGGAATGTATCTTAGTGCGAAGGCCCTGAGCTCAATCCTCACTACAGTAAAAATTTTTTAAAAAGTAGTAACCCTAAAAGGTATGCTTCCTACCTATCAGTATAGTTTCGATCACAAATATATTTTTGAAAAAAAGAAAACTTTTTCAATTAATGAGGGAAGTGGAAATGAGATTCTTGTTTCTGGCCAGGCTCTGCCATTTTACAGGTCACTTTAAGCAGCCTGAGGCATTATGGGTAAAGGAAGAGTAATCCACTTAATCTTCCATATTCATAGACATGTGTTCTTTTCTTGGTAAGATGTTCTTATAACAATTCCACAAGGTATTGTTTTTCCTTTTTAAAAAATGCTTATCATTTTACATACCAGATGGAGAAAGCCACAGATTAGCTAGGTGCAGTGGTACAGTTACCCAGGCACTGAGATCAGAAACTCTAGCCCAGGATGGGCAATCTAGCATTAGCAAGATTATGCCTCAAAAATTTAAACGGGGCTGAGGATGTAGCTCAGGGCAAGGCCTTGGGATCAATATACAGTATGGGATAGGGACAGGAGGGGGTCACAAAGAGTATTTTGACCAAATGGCGTTCAATTTGTAAAAATATTGGACATAGATCAAGCCTAGTTTTAAGAAACACCCAAGGTGAGCCTTCTGTCTGGTTCAAATGTTTTGTGTTCTAAAACAACACAGTTGTGTGAAATGTTTGGATTAATGCTTTAACTTAAACCTCTGGTTTTAGAATGGTCTTGGAGATCAGTCTTGGCTATAAACACAGTTGTTTCTTTCAAGTTGTTCCAAAAGAAGCTGAACATCTGTAAAGGCCCAAATGAAGAGCTAGAGCTCCCTCTGCTCTGTCCCCCTGGGTATGCACATTCCTTCCTCCGGGGAAGGAAAATAACACTTTTTCAAAGTGCAAATAGAGCTTGTTTAGGCTGCTCAGGCAGCAACATGACCCATTCTTGTGTATTTCAACACATTTCCCCCTAGTTCACCCTTCAACAAAGTAGAGCTGACCAAAGATAGAACTCTCCATTTCTCTCTCTCTCTCTCTCTCTCTCTCTCTCTCTCTCTCTCTCTCTCTCTCCAAAATGTTTTCAAGAATTTAGCAAGAGATAGGTTTAGCTTTGGCAGGTTAAAGCCCAATTTTTCCAGCACCATTTGTTAAACTAAAATTAAAGTGGATTAGAAACCTAAATGTTAAAACAAACTCTAAACCTGCTCCAAAACAGGTTAGATAGAACTCTTGAAGACACTGGTTTAGAGAAAGACTTTATAAACAAAACCTCTATAGCATGAGAACTAGCAAAAGAAACCAACAAATGGGATCTCTTATTGAAAGTCCTCTGCACAGCAAAGAAAACCACCTGCAGAGCAAAAAGACAACCAACAATATGGCAAAGTATCATTAACAGCTGTTTCTCAGATAAAGGGCTACTATCTAGAATATATAAAGAGCTTAAAAAATCAGCAACCTCCCCCCCAAATTTAAAGACCCAATTCAAAAATGGACATCTGAAATGAACACACACTTCTCAAAGGAAGAAGTCAAAGCAGCTAAGAGGCACATGAAGAAATGCTCAACATCACTGGCCATTCAAGAGATGCACATGAAAACAGCTCTGAGATTTCATCTCACTCCACAAAGAATGGCTGCTATCTCCAAATTAGCTAGCATACATTGGCGAGGCTGCGGGGGAAAAGGAACCCTTCTCCACTGTTGGTGGGAATGAAGACTTATGCAACCACTATGGACTTCAGTGTGGAGATTCCTCAATAAACTAGGATTAGAGGTCCCATTTGACCCTGCTATTCCCCTGCTGGGGGTATACATGAAATAATTAAAAGATTCATATCACAGCAACGTATGAGCACCCATGTTTACAGCAGCTCAGTCTGTGGTAGCTAAATCTTGGAAACAACCCAGATGCCCATCAACTGGAAACTGGATGAAGAAGAAGTGGTTTTTCTATAAAATGGAGTATTACTCTGACATGAAAATGGTAAGTTTGAGTCATTTATCCTAAAATGGACATACCTTCAGGACACACTCATAAGTAGAATAAATAGGTCAGATGTGTAAATATCATATCTTTTCTCTGGTATGAGAAAATGAAGATGTAAATAAATTCTAGAATATATACTAGATATTAGAAAATAGAAAATATTCAAAGGGAAATGGGGCTAGAATTAAGTATTGAGAGGAAAAAATGTGATGGTAATTAAAAAAAGGAAACAAAGCTTATGTATGTAGGGGGAGGGGTTTGTATGGTGGGTAGGGGAATGAGAAAAAATGAGAATTAAGTCATGTCATATACTGGCGCAAATTCTCAATGTTGAATGTAATCATGATGTGTATATATATAATGTACCAATAATGATTCAAATTTAAAATAAATAAATAAAGAAAGAATTTAGCAAGACCAATTTTCCCCTTTCATAAAGCTTTAGAATCATTTGTTTATAATTGACTTTAGAATCAACCCCAAGTGATTGTTCAAAAATTTAACTTAAAAAAAAAAACAGTTATTTTATCACAGACACATTTTCCTTGCTGGCAATTCCTCACCTAGAGCTGTGGTGAGGCCCACGCAGAGGCATGCTGGAAATTAAACAGTGGACCACCAGAGTAGCCGCCATTAAATTCAGACTTGCATTCAAATCATAGCCTGCTCTGCCTTTTTTCAAGAAGTTTGCTTTCTATAGACTTTTCAAACTGTCCCTTCACCAAAGAGAGGCAGGGTGGCTCAGTCTGAGTCCCTAAAATGAAGGTAATACAAATGGGAAGGGGACGTATCTGTAGTGTGCCAAGCCAGATGTTCATATAAATGAGAGCTCGGATTTCCAATTTACCATATTAGCTTACAGAGCCCAAAAGTTTATCTGCCTTCACATGCTCAGGCCAGCTACAATCACTATTTGGAAAAGAAACAGATCATTAGTTCATACTGAACCCCCCAGCATGTATTATAAAATGGAACGGCTTCTTGAAAACATTTCCTCCTCTACATGCGGATGTGTCCCCTTTTAATGTAAAGCACATTTAACAACTGAAATGCTGCACGTGTAGTGAATTCTGAAACCAGTGACAAGTTCTGGGCAGAAGCCAGAAGTTAGATGGCTTGGGAAAAAAATCAATTGGGGATCATTTTTCTAGATAATTATAGATAGTACAACATTTAGAAGGAAGAAAATGATACAGAGCCACTTACAGGTATGTGATTTTTCTAAGTGAAATTTAATTTATAAAATGTACAAATATGGTTTTTTTTTTCCAGCTAAACTGTTTGGATATGGAATTCACATTTAATCTGCTCTCTTGATTCTCTGTAGAATCAATTTAAGTCACTTTTTATTTATCTAAGAATTATAAACCACATAAAGTTAAGGTTAAAAAAAGTTATTGGGCAAGTCCAAAGAATTTTCATGTTCCATCAAATGCCTATTTAAAATACTTTCCTGTAAGTCTGTTTTGAGGATGTCACTGTAACCTTTGAAAACTCTGGGGGTTATCAGGAATTAGCCTGTTCATAGAGGAAACTCACTTGTGCATAAATGTCACCTAAAAGAGCAAGTATTTTTAAGGTACAAAACAACATGATACCAACACTTACAGCGACACAACTATGGTCAAATTTTTTAATGCATATCAGAAAGGTACCACACAAATCACACATGCAAACGGAAATAATCTGAAAAAAGACAATCACAGATTCAGGCTGAACTGATTTCAGTATTTGAAAAAAATCACAAGACAGGAGATCTGCCCTTCTTTAAAATTTCCACCTAGCTGTTGCCCCAAGCCAATAAATAAACAAACAAACAAGCAAAGGGTAGGCTTGGGGGGTGAGTAAGACGGTTCTCTGTGCTTTTTAAAAAGCTGAAACCTCAACAAAAAGAAATATCCCCACAGAAGTCCTTCAGAACAAACTGCCTTTGGCATCTAGGATGGAGTAAGCAAGCCCCAAAGCCTCCCCTCCGCCTCCCACCCCAATGCTCCGCTCTTACTGTATTTCCTAATTTTGTGGGCTGCAATGCTGAGCTGTTTATCAAAACAGTGTGCGATAAAAATGGCCCTGCTACTCCGCTAACTCCCAGTTTTCTCCCTCTTCTTGGACAGAGGCCACTGGAAGAGAAAAGCCCGCGAGGAGGGAGGCAGAGCGGTGGATGCAGAGAAACAATAGACGGCCGTGCTGTGACAATGCCCCCCTCAGCCCTGTCTCTGCGCCTGCTGTGACGCTCGCACTGGAGAGCAAGGGCGGCTGCCATCGGACCAGGGACAATGCAGTGAGGAGTACAAGGCAGGGGGGAAAAAAGGCAATCAGAGGAATTCTGAGCTAGGATGGCAGGGCTCTCACCTTTTCCGGTTTTTTGCGAATAATCTGGATGGAGGCGTCCCGCAGAGAAGAAATAAAAAGGGTGCCTGAATTGTTGAACGGTTCTGAAGGCTTCTGCATGTGCAAATGAATTTTAGAACTATTTGCAGAATATACTTGCTACCAGCCATCTCTCTCCCTCTCTCTCTCCCCCTCTCTCTCCCTCTCCTTCTCTCTCTCCCTCCCTCTCTGTCTCTCTCTCTTCTGTCTCATGTCCTGCTAGCTCCATACACCTCTGCTAGTATGAAGACTTTCTGCCTGTCAGTGAGAATGCTCATTACTTAATGTTTGAATCGAGACCCATGTCTGCGCGCATTTCTAATCTGAGAGCCTGTAGCAGTCACCACAACTATCAATTAGTCAGCCATAGCTGAGACCCTCGATACCTCTGAAGGAACAAAGGTGGGAAGCAGGGCAAAGACTGCCGCACCTGGATCACACAACCTGCTGGCTACAAATAATAGCACATTTTCTTGTAGGGTTTTTTTTTTCTGTTTAACTCTCAAATCCATGTAATAATACAGGTTATAATAGATCCAACCACATAATTAGATAGGGAGCATCTATAAGCACATATGTTTCTTTGGCATCCCTGGGAATAAACATGGATTAATCTGAACTAAAAGGAGATTCCTGGTGGCAAATAAGAATTTATAGCACATCCAGTGCTTGCTCCATTTTAATCAACTGCCACTAGAACTGAAATTAACTATATCATGCAACTCTTTGTCCACTTCAGTCGCTTCTATGGAAGAACCTTTTAAAATAGCAATGGAGAAAAGGAAAGAGAAATATTTATCTGTGGAAAGGCACAACAGAGTATTCGTTCTCCTCCACAGATGAAAGCATTCTGGTTTAAACTCAAGCCTGGAGTTTGATTAATACTGAATGGGTTTCTCTGGGGGAGGTACATGTGTATGTATTTTTTAGCTGCACACTGTCACAGCTAACACTGGACACGCCTGTGTACTCTCACATGACATGTATTCTGTATTAAACAACAGCAACAAAATAAGGAGCTCTTTTTTATCTGATTTTACAGGGACTTAAAAAATCTTCTGAAAAACAATACACTGCCTTCCCGCGTTCAAGGACATCAAAATATTGCTCACTTGAATACACAAAACCAGAGAGGGAAGCACAAGTAACAGTTGAACTGTCTCAGCTTTAAGTACAGACAGTTTCAAACAGAATGGTGTATTTTGTATGTGGTGTTATCTGCAATTTTCAGACCTGATACGTGAAAAATGGCATTTCTTTACCCAACAGTTCTTGTTAGAACCGAAACCTGAAATCATTTCAAACCAAGACACAGAAAATATAGTATCTTGAATGTTAGCATCTTCCTCTACTCTGTAAATAAGACAGACAGTCTCACCTGGAGATAGGTACATATACAGAGCCAGGCTGTAGCAGGGACTGCAAAGCAGTATCACCTTATTTCCCTCTGCTATTCATTCCTTGCCTTGACACTATGACTCCAAAGAGCAATTTCTGTCGCCTTCCTCCTTGACAAAACAGCTCAACGATGACTTCCCCGTTTTAACGCGTCAGGTAAGCGCAGCAGCCGAGCGACGCGGAGCTCACGCTCACAGGAAGAAGAAACACAACAAGAACAGCAACAGAGCACAGAGCCCGACCTGCAGAGAGTGAGTCCAGCAAGCTCTCCCAACGAGCAGAGGTGTCAGGCACGGGAGAACCCTTATTAAGACAGAGCAGGGGAGAGAGGGCCCGGGGGCCCCGTCCAAGCCTGTCGCTCCAGAGAGAAGCTTGCCAGCAAGGCTGAGGGAGGGAAGGGTGGTGCGGTAGCGGGGGCGACCCACCGTCCTGTGCGCTCCTTGTCGCTCGCAGAGGGGAAGGACAGCCACAGCAGTGACAGCGCAGATCTAAGGTGCCGGGCGCGACCTCTGCCCGGGGCTCTCTACCTCCCAAGAAGGAAAAAAAAAAAAAAAAAAAACTGAAAATAGGCCTGAGACAAAGTACAACGGGAAAGAGCAGACGCCGTCCTCAAGCACAGACCCCATCGGCCGGCCGGTCTGTGAACGCAGCGATCAAGGGTCCCGTTCACAGGCGGCGAAGAGCAGACAAAGCCAAACCAGAGACGGGCAGGGCTTCTGGAACGACTTAATCCCCGCTCCAGAATTTAGACGGGGAGAGCAAGAAACAGGCGAGAGCTCCTTCACGCCAAGGCGCGAGCATATGCCTGCCTCTCGCTGGGGGTATTTTTAGACACAGTATCTTGGGTAAGGAAGGCAGCCTGCGCGCTCAGCCACAGCCTCTGCTTCCTAATGCTGGGGCAGCCGCCTTTGCACTCGGAGAGCAGCTGACGGGCAGAGGAAGCGGCCACATTTCCCACCAAGCCAAAGGTCAGGGAGGAGGACCCCAAACCACAGCCCATTGTCTCTGTGCTCAGAGGGCATTAAATACAGTTTCAAGATGTGGTGCGAAACGAGGTCATGCCGTGCACGGCAACGTGTTCGCTCCCTGTCTTTGCCCGTCTGAAAGCAGACCGTGAAGAAACATCACACCTCCAGAAAGGCAGTCCCAGCACGAGAGACTGAGGGGGAAAATCCTGCGCAGGCTATACTTCGCTGATGACATAAATTAACCTCTTAAACTTTTCCAAATGGTAATATTTGCAAGACACAGATGAAGTTTTATGGCAAATACCTATGGGCTTTAAATTTGGACATTTCTCCCAATCTTGTCAAGCTTCAAATATTTAAAATAAGGAGTACAAGAGAAAGCCAGCCTAGATCATTAAAATATGATGAACTACAAGCAAAGAGATAAGCTTTGTCTTTGCAAACAAATGACAAACAATCTGGTGTGTTTTTGTCTGATCTGAAGAATTTTTCATATGGAAATTAAAATATTTTTAATACTCCCTTAAATCTTTCATATTAAAGTTCTTATAAAATATGCATGTGGACCTATTTGCACATATATAAAATTCTTTCAAGTTAAATTACATTTTGGGGAGAAATCCTAAAAATAATAGGCCAAACAATCAAGAAAAGAAACTAACCATTAAGAAATCCCTAACCACACTCAAATCTCTCTAAAGTTTCATATCCTCCTAGAATGGAGGTGGACTGAATGATAATAAATAAAAAATGAACGAAAATAATATTACAGCACACTGTAGTGCAAATGAGATTATCTAAAATAAAGAACAAAATGTCTATCTCCTGTATGCTGTGGCAGAATTTGTTTTCATCAAAATTAGATTTTTTTAACACTATATACAGTACAGGAAGTCTATAAAAGATACAAGATGCGTTATTTCCAACTCTACAAACAAGCATCCCTGAGTTTTGATTTTCTTTTAAGGGTGGAAACAATTTACAATTTCACATTGTAAATCTCACTAGGACTGAATAATGCTCTCCCAAGGATTGACAAAGAAAGAATAATTCATGTCAGACCAAAAGGCTTCTTTCAGACAGTTGCATGCAGCTCCCTTCCATCAAACCTGGGCCAAAACGAATGTGGAATCTTGAGCTGAACTATCCATCACATTTTCCTAGTCTTTCAATTAATGACAGTGCAATCGGATCGATAGAATGTAATAAGAAAAGAGCTTTGCATTTCTATACCTATTAATTCGCTGAGTAACTCCAGCCATAAAACGTGACTTGAAAGGAAAAACACTCAAGGAAAATGAATTCCCTTAGCACACTGAGCCCCGCCGCCCCGATCCAACAGTGGTCAGGGCCAGTTGTACCTCACAGTCAGGGTGGTTAGGGTCTGAAAACCAGAACGCCTTCTCAAGATTAAGCATATCCTTTCTCCAGGATATTCTCTGCAATACACTGGCCCATCACAGGGCTAATCCAGTGGGTCTTTTTTTCAGGATTCTGGAACAAACATCCTTGAAATGCACCCCGCAGTGGGAGGGAAGCTATTGTTCTCTGCATGCTCAGCCACCTTGAACCACAAATTTTAGATCTTGGTTTTCTCTGATGTTCTGTGAATAGGAATTGGGTTTAGAAAGTTTGCGACAGGCAAAAAAAAAAATGGTGAAAGTGCTAACGTCAGCCACATTATTGCATCGGTTGAAGGCTCTGCAAAACAGTGACAGACACGACCATGCTACATGATGTCCGTGTGCCCCACCTTCCTCCCCACTGACCGAAGATTAGGGAAGCAAGGACGGGTTCTCTGCAGACAGCAGGAGGCACAGAAGCCTGGCCTATTCTTCCTCTATGATTCATGTATCTGGATTTTAATATCATGGAACCCCAAAACCTCAACTCAGCCATGGAAAAGTAGAACCCTGCAAGACTGAGGGTATCACATAATTCAACACATCACTGGTATCACTGAAAGAAGTTCAGATGTGTTACCAGGAAAATCAGTTTTTGAACCTCGGTTCTATCAAATATTAGTCAGCACCTCCAAACATCAGATTTTCTTAGTAATACAGGAATATACCTCAAGGGCCACAATGATTGAATGAGGTAATGTCCATAAAGCACGTTGTACATAACATATAACCCATTTCCCCTCCCAACCCTCAGATTTCCACATTTAAAGTAGCAATAAAAATACAATTCTACTGGAAGGAATAAATGAAACACTGTACATGGAGCACTCTATACACAGTATGTAACTGAAGAGTATTATTAGCATTGATAAAAAAGACCAATAATCATTTTAAAATTTGAATACGGCATTCAGCATAAGATGCAAAGGATGAATAAAGTGATCCAGACCAATTGTGTATTTAAGTCTAAAATAAAAGAGTCTTCATGTGAACTGGCCACCAACCAGCCTCCCACTGGATTCTAATCTTAGTTGTACATGGTGGTTCTGTCCTTTGAATGTAAAAACATATTAAGACTTAAAGTTTCATGATGAAATTCCAAGAAAAAATTTAACAGTTTGTCAGAAATACCTTTGCTAAGAGTTACCACTATGTTTTTAACAAAAGGGGAAAGACTTAGCTCAGTGGTTCCAGCACCTGCCTAGCAAGCACAAAATCATTTGTGGATCCTGGTAACCACATACAACAATACCGGGTGTGGTGACTCATGCCCACCAGCAATCAGTACCACATACCACAGTGCCGGGCTTAGTTGCTCACACCTATAATCCCAGCCCTCAGGAGGCAGAGGCAGGAGGATTGCTGAGTTCAAGGGTTGCCTGGGCTACATAGAGAACTCAGGGCCAGCCTGACATACAAAGTGAGACCCTATCTCAGGAAAAAAAAAAAGATGGAAAGGCCTAATTATTTATTTGACATTTGTCTGTAAGTAAAATATTCGTTAAAAAGTAACATATGGTATGATGAGAATAAAGATAATTTTGCCCTCAAAGGATTTATAGTCTAAAGAAGACAATTTTAAATCATGGGGTAAAAAGTGAGAAAAACATTATTGGTCTTAAAGCAGCATTTATGCTAATTAGTGTTTGACATCTGCACTATTGGAAGTATTTTTTACAGGACTCTATTGGTTTGTCATGATAATTATTAACTAATAAAATGAGACAATGGATAACAAAGCTTAAAATAAATGCTACAAAATATCAAGCTTTATTTAGACATCAAGTTCGTGGTCTACAAAAACATTGGAAGGCATACAGAAACTAAAAAACTAATTCAATAGGTATGCTTAACTGAAGAGGATGTCTGCTGCTTTTTAGGGAGAAAATAATAACAGCTACCACTTATAAAGTACTTACACTGTGCCTAGCAATTTACACTGTGATAAGTGTTTCATGTCTAACAACTCTCTCAGTCTTCACATACCCTATAGCGTATGTGCTATTGTTATTTTCACTATTAATAGATGAAGAAATCAAAGCACAGAGAGGTCAAGTGACTTTCCCAAGATCACAGAGCCAACACACGATCCAGCCACTATAATAACATGCAGGTCAATTGATGCCTAAACCCACACTCGTGACCTTTCATCTTTCTTTTCTCTTTAGATCATCAAGCTGAATTTTTGAACAAATGGCCAAAAGCTAAGTTTACTCTGAGTGAACACTGAGGAAAAAAAAATCCACAATAAAATTTATAATCAGAAACAAAATGGAGCAATGTGAAGTCATGCATTCATCAAACATATTCACTCAACAAATATTGCTGAGCATGGCTTTGTTATAGAGAGTGGTTTCCTTTTCCACAAAAGCTTGTAGACTACAGCAGGCAATGCCAATGTGGACAGTAAAGGCTCTGAGAGGAAAACCAGAGCGAAACCTTTTTTTTTCCTGTATAGGATAGTTTTTAGGAGAAAAGATTCATGAGATCAGAAATGGCTAGATCAAGACTTCCAGGAGAGGGACAGACCTCAGTAGTAATTTCCATTCGATCCCACGGTAACTACATCACTCCTTCTAACTACCCTCTATGGAAAGTGCCCGGGGCTCTATTCTGTTGCTGCTATTGGCACTGTGTAGCATCTCAATTTACGCAGCTCCCTGGGCTCTTCCAGAGGACCCTGGAAATAGAGGCCCTCTGCTCTTCAAACAACCTGCTGTAGCCCAGGTACTACAAAAGCATCTTTTTCCTTCCTGCCCTGATATTTAATAGAAATTTAAAAAGAAAGTTCCACAACCATTCCAATAATACAGGTACATATATTCTAATAATGTCCATTACTTTCCAATTATAGAAGCAACACATATTTGCTATCAAAACCTTAGGGAAAAAATACAAAGATGATGATTAAAGTTATCCATAATAATAACAACTGGAGACAGTCACTTGGTATTTTAACACATTGCCTTTCTATCATTTACATATGTGGGTGTTGATTCAGATACTTATGTACTTTTTAAACCACGTTTGAATTATAATGTAGTTTCTTTTCCTGCTGTCTCAGGTAAACACATCCAGACCTCTTTTAATATGTAATTATACCTCAAACACATTTTAAAGGATCGTCTTATGTATTCTCTTTTCTACATTTAAGTTTCTTAATCATTCCTCTGATAATGAACATTTAGGATACTTCCAAATTTTGGATTATACATATAATTGTAAAACAAATCTTTCCACGTAAGTATTTGCCCATTTTCTTTAGTATAGACTAGAATTGAAATCAATGAATCAAAATATTTCCATTTCTCATGCCCTGCTAAAGAACGCTACGTGAAGTTTTTTTCTTTAATTGAATTCTTTATTGGTACAATTTATATACATCTCAAAATCACATATAACATTGGAAAATTTGTACCAGTATATGCCACAAGTTAATTCTCATTTTTACCCATATCCCTACCCACTCCCCCCTCCTCCCCCTTTATACATGCTCTTTTTATTTTCTTTCTGTATCATATTTATTCCTTCCCCTCATCATATTCCCACACCAAGTTTCCTATAGAAATATTCCACTCTATAAAAGCTGTCCTACTTTCTAGAACTCATTTGCATCTACAGGTGTTCATGCCA
>PVIC010026700.1:0-24354 GCA_004025085.1 Thryonomys swinderianus
ACACACACACACACACACACACACACACCACATGGATTAATCTTGACAGCTGAGCTCAGTTCAGACAGATACCTCAGATACTACAAGTATGCAGTTAGTAGTATTTTGTGTTTATCATATTATACTGAGTTATGTAAGGAACAGGTGTCTTATTGGCTACAAAAATGTCAGTGATTTTGATTCCCTTCTCTCTCATTCACAAAATATATACATATTTCAAGTACATTAAAAAGAAAAGATCAAGGAATAATTCATCAAAAATTAGAAGTAGGGGCCAAAGGGTTAGCTCAGTGGTTCCGGTGCCTGCCTCGCAAGCGCAAGGTCCTGAGTTCAATCCCCGTAACCACATATAATACTGGGCATGGAGACACGCCCGCCAACAATCAACACCACATACCACAATGCCGGATGTGGTGGCTCACGCCTGTAATCCCAGCACTCGGGAGGCAGAGACAGGAGGATTGCTGAGTTTGAAGCTTTCCTAGGCTACATAGTGAGCTCAGAGCCAGCCCGAACTACAAAGCGAGACCCTCTCTCAAAAAAAAAAAAAAAATAGAAGTAAACATTCAAAATAGAAAAGCCATAATAAGAATGAAAGAAATATTGGAGTAGAAAAAAAACACCACTTGGATTTCTTTTTGCTGACACAGTAGAAAAATTGATATAATTTAATATTAAGCAGGATCATCTGTAAAATTATTATCTATATTTCATTTGTAGATGAATCTAAAAATAACTGATATTTCTTGGTCCATTGTTTGTTCTATATACAAGGTCAGTCAAACTTGGATGATGTCTTTGACTTTTATGTATAATTTCCAATAACTTATACAATTGGCTTCTCTTCCTGTACAGAAAAGATGAAGAAACTTGCTTCTTGAAACTGCACTGGGGAGAAATGTTCTCTCTCTTTGTCATAAGAACTTACATAAATTTAAGACTAGTTTTCTTATATGTCGCTGTGCCTGTCCAGTGTCTACATGTTGCCAAAACACAAAACTGATCCGAGGCATAAGGTGTATTACTTGCATGATTTAGAGGTGATTACTTTAACAAGCTGTATAAAGAGCAAAAATAATTCACATTTAATAAATATTTAAAACACTCTGGTTACATAGCCTATTTACTCAATCACTACAACTTTTCTAGGATGAAAAAGGCACATTAAATTCTTTGAATTGATATTTATATATTTTCCTCAACTCATTAGATATAACTGGGTGGCTGTACCAAAAGCTATAATCAGCTTTTCACTGAAAAAAATTTAGAAAATTTTTTGCAATACTACTTATACAACAGAAATATTGAGACACAAAATTTCTAGTTGTTTAGACACTTCTATAACAAATAGAATTTCATTTAAATAATAATTTCAGCATGTTTCTCAAATTAAATTGCTCAGTGTTTTAAAATATGGAACTTAGTTCAGCATAATTTATAACAAGTCTGTCAATATCCAAACTAAAGAAAATTAACATTTGTATTTAAAGAATATAAAGGATAAAATTATAGTTTGCCTTCATTATCTGTAAATTATTGAATATTATTTTTATTTCATGGGACCACTAAGTATTTTGAGTTTGGTGTGAAAATTCTTAACTATAAATGAATTATTATATGTGAGGCATACACACAAATTGTAGGTAAAAAGTAATAGGACATAAAATAGCAATAACTCTAAAATACTAGGATTTTTTCATAAATTATGAGTAAATACATTGTCGAGTTGCCACTGAAAATGTTTAGATATGTGCATGAAGGATTTTTTTTTACTTAAAATAGTCATTAAATACTTATCTATATTCCATTAATAAATTTTAATTTTTAGGGTTTATTAATATATGTTAGCAGGACATGTTTACATTCCTTGTGTGGCTTTAGTACATGAATATAACACATTGTTATTTTTCAGGCCCCATTCCCTCCCCTCTCTCAATGCCAATACTTTAACATTTCTTTACTATATCCATTTTCCCATATATAAACTCAAAAATTTAATTTGAATAAAAAATTAACTGTAGTGTGTGGATTTAGATATAAAGCAAATGGTATATTTTGAATATGAATATTTTTAAATTACCTTAATGGTTTCTCAATTTTATTTATTTGGACAAATAATCCTCATGACTATTAAAAATGATCATGATGAGTATGTTCATTTAAAATAAGCAAATTGTAAAATGTCTAAATCAAATAAGTATGCTTTCCAGACTGTTAGTTTCCCAGACTTCTAGCAATGCCATATTTTAAATGGCAGTTTCAGATATGTATTACAATAGACAATAATTTATAGAATTGTTTCCTTTTTGTATTCTCTGTGACTTTAACTAGACTATGACTTATATCCCTTTGACAAGCTATTGAGAGCTTGATTATTTCCCAAGATCCTATTTCCCCAGTAACAAATGTTTTACTATCCTTTGATGACTAATAACTGGTGTCTTATATTTTAATATGTATAGAATAAGCTATAGAGTTAACCGAGCTATAATTATGGCTCAGTTATATCCCTGGAATCTGTTTTTCAACAGCAGCTCAGACTGATAATCAGCCATACTTTATAAATACTGGAAATACTTTATGAATAATGGGAGAATGTTCTTTGAGCAGGAAGCATAGTATTCACCACAGTAAAGGGAGATTTTAGTGAAATACAGGGTGCATATAAAAACAATAAAAATTTATTGTTACTTCTGTTTTATAAGTGCATAAAAACTAAGTATTTTTTTTACTTCAGCATCTCTAACAGAGCAAACAAGACAACGAAAAAACTGAAAATGCATAACCAATATAAATTCACTTTAATATAATTGTCAATTTCAATACTTAGATGAAATCATCACATAAAATATTACATTACTAGCAGATTAAAAAACATGGTAAAGGGCCAGAGGGTTCGCTCAGTGGTTCCGGCGCCTGCCTCGCAAGCGCAAGGTCCTGAGCTCGATCCCCAGAAACCACATACAGTGCTGGGTGTGGAGACTCACGCCCACCAGCCATCAATACCACATACCACAGTGCCTGGCGTGGTGGCTCACGCCTATAATCCCAGCACTCGGGAGGCAGAGACTGGAGTATTTCTGAGTTAGAGGCTTGCCTGGACAACATAGTGAGCTCAGAGCCAGCCTGAACTACAAAGCGAGACCCTGTCTCAAACAAACAAACAAAAAAAAAAACATGGTAAAATCTAGACATTTTATAATTTGCTCCCCAAAAATGAACATTTGTTCACACTTTTGATGGTAACATAAACTACGTGTGCGCATAAACAGGTAAGACTAAGAAAGTTTTTCAGTCACTATTTGTAATAGAATTCATATATTCATAACATGTTATTTACTTTTTATCTAATGCACTAAAATTCCTTATTTTTTAATGAAATATCATCTCAAGCATTAGTAATTTCTGAAATAAAGAATGACAATATCAGCATTTACCAGGATTGAGCCATTTCAGAAGATAAAAAGGCACTAGTAAACAACAGTTACATAGAGCTCTAGAGAAACTTCTAGTCCCAGCCAACAGATGTGGAATGAAAGAGAAATTCAATTTACTCGGCACATCCAAACTTCAATGCAGAAAAGGGAACATTTTTCAATATATGAAGATAAATACAGCATAAACAGAAAAGAACTTTGTGCAAGAACAACTCTTGCTGTCCTATTTTACTCTGTTTTCTTTGGGGGATTAGAATTTCAGACTCGAAGCTTGTTTTCAGTACAGACAGTCTGTAAGCCCAAAAGTAAATAGATGTACTCTAATTAAGACAAAAAAAAAAGTTCCAGTTAAAGGGCAAAAATACTTTTCAAACCTTAGACCTGAAATGTTATTTGACAATAACAGACATAGAAATCTCTCTGACCTGATCTAATCTGCTAATACAAATTTAATTATATTTATTGAAAATTATTTATATGAAACAAAAGTTCATTTGAACTTTTGGTCTAAATTGCTAAACTTGGACACAATCTGGTAGAAAACAGGCACTGAGGAAAGAATTTAAATGACTTGGATGTGAGGAATGAGGCATTGTTCAAGTTTTTAAATGCTGAAATTACTTCATTGTAGTTCTATTGCAGTACAGTCAAGAGAGAAAATGGGGTGCTTTTCCAGAGAATCAAGACTGGTGTTTAATTTCGGGAGGAGACAGTCTGATGGCAAATTTCACTAAAACTTCTGTCTTTGTTACTCTGACAGTGTCTCACTATGTATCCTAGACTGGCCTTGCCTAGTGGTCCTTCTGCCTTTGGCTAAATTGCCAGGACTACAGGAAGCTACCATTAGCATCCAGCTAAAACTTGTTCTCAACATGGAAAGTCATGCATGCAAATGAAACAGATTTTCAGATTCTCGAGTTCTTCATTATCAGATTTCTTCAGAACGAGACAGTCTCCACAAGACCAACTAACCAGATTAGGAAGCAGACTGCTCAAATATGGCTGGTTAAATCTTCAGTTACTAATTACTGAGTGTAATTATACACAAATGATTGAGTTTTGAGATTGATGTCTTACACAGTCTGGAGCACTACATTATAACCATTTAAACCCCACATCAAATGTCCACCTCCTAGCATCTTCACTTCAATGTCACGCACATCTCCCCTGCTCACCAAATCCATGAAGTGATGCTGAGTTTGAAATGAAGACACTAGGAACAGCGTATTCAATGCCATTGGAGAGGACCAATTAAAATACATCCGAATCATGGTACCGTCAATGAGAAGAAAAATAATTATCTGTGGCTTTAATCTCTTAACAGGCATTTAACTGAGTGTGATACACTGCTATCATTCTTTTTAAAGGAAGTTTTAAGTCAAATTAGTTGGTCTTAATGTTTAAATTATATACCCTTTTTAATATATTTTGATTCTGACCATGATTCTTAAGTAAACATAAGAAACTGTTTCTTTGCCTGTTGATTCTGGGGGATTTCCATATATTCCAATGCAAAAAAAAAAAAAAAAAAAGGAAAAAGGTAAATTTACATATTCCTGAAAGCAGTGTATACTTTTAAATTTTATTATAAATATTTCCTTTAAGAATTTATAACATCAAAATTCATTGGTGTTTTCCCACAGCTCTGACATTTGTACAGTTGGTATTCTTAAGGATTTTATATTTAAAATTTTCCAAAGGTATTCATTTCCTAGACACATGTGTCCCAGCTGGTTTTAGGACTTGGACCATTACTTTCTGTCTAAGAAAACTGGCAGGAACCAATATGTATTCAGCACTTGGAGCAGCAGGCAGAGTTAATGAAATTGAAAAAGCATATAGAATATAGAGACAAAAGTGTCAGAATAGAATACTGGGCAACGTGGACTTCATTCAGGAATACCCAAAAAATTCCATTCATCCATTTGATCTTAGACTTCTATCTTATTATAAAATAATCATCATTCAATAAAATTCTTTATTTAGCACCATGGTGTGCACAGAACATATAAAATGGAATGGGAGATGGTTTGAAAAAATAGGCAATGAAAGTAAATAAAATTATATAACAAGCATTATAGCATGATCATGTACAGAGTACTAAATACATTAGGGGAAAAATACAGAGTAATTAGGTGTTATTTTTGTGTGGCTTTCCTGTAGGAAATACAACATATAATGATGTAATGTTATGGAAAGATATTTGCTGTGAAAATAATGGATAGCTTTATTAAGGTATATGTGCTGAACAAGTGTTCAAAAACAAATTGAAAACTCTGAAATTCAACAGGAGAGATAGAGTAATTTATCAAAATACTACAAATTAAACAGCTGTAGATTGAAATACTATTTTAAGAAAGCAACCTTTCAGAATCTGTATTTCAAAAGGATCTATCTACTAACAGTCCAAAATGAACTGTAATTGTATCAAACAAAATTTTATCATTATCTCTGTAGTCTATGTATACTGGTAATCTGAGCGAATTAACTAAATTGTGTAGACTTCTGAGTTGTCTTTATTAAAAATTTGAAATGCCATGCTTGCTGGGTGAAGCCTGTAATCTCAGCACTTGGGAGACAGAGGCAGGAGGACTGCTGAGATAGAGGCTTGCCTGGGCTACATAGTGAGCTCAGGGCCTGAACTACAAAGCAAGACCCTGTCTCAAAAACAAAACAAACAAACAAAAAAAAATGAGGCAGAATGTTTTTCTTTAGTTGAAATCACTTGTATACCTGTTACATGAGATGTATTCACATGAAATTTACAATATCCACATGGAAAGAATCTATAATTAATCAGACTTTTTCCTATCCTAAATCACCTCTACATATATCTCAGAACATGTGGATATCTAGCATTATGGGACTAAAACACTTGAAACGTCAGTAAACTACCCGCTGACCTTTCCATTAAGTGAGATTCACGGATGCAAGGACCATCTTTTAGAGCTTACAAAAAGGATTACCTTTTTCTGCTGTCATCAGAAGTTTTTGACCTTTCTGCTTCTTTCCTCAAGAAACTGCTGTAGAATTCCAATTTTATATTTATATTTTAAGTGCACAAAACCATAAAACACCTTTTTTCCCCTTTCACTGAAGTATCATTCCACCCTTGGTTTGCAACATTTTGCACTTTTGTGAATCTCAGAAAATTGGATGAACATTTACAATATCTTAAAATACAGACCAAAATTTGCCATAAAAGCAAATAACTAGACTAGATATAAAGCGCTAATAAAGATGTGCTCTGAGCAAGCTCTGATAAAATGTAGCTTCAATATATTTTAATTAAGTTTATCCTTTCATGTATTGCTATTTTTCATAGGAAATAAATGTGAATTTTATGTAAAAATAAATACATGTATCGTACCACACTTGAAGGCAAATGCCTTGTCCTCTTTGCCAACTAGAGAAAGCCGGTGCAGAGGCAGAGAACGCCATGGAATTCACTTTGTGGAAATGTCTCATTTTCCTTTAGATGCCTGGCCAGAGTCCTTATGGAAGTATAGAATATATTTTGCCTAATGGAGAAAAATAAAGCATAAGAATACCCAGGTTTTGTTTTCAATGGAATACTTTTGAGATAGAAAATCTATTCTTGAAGAAATGTCTAATATCTCTTAATTTTTTATACTTGTTACTGTGTTGGACTGTTTTCACTTTAAAATTTTCATAAAGATTAGTTACATAATACATGTTCTTCCTTAGTACTCCATATAGAAAGCAGAAAAATGCTTATAATGAACAAGTCTGTGATTTTTTTTCAAAGATGAAATCTAGCCAGGTGTAGAGCAAGTCCATGCTATCCCAAGAACTCAGAAAGCTAAAGTAATGAGATCACAAGTTCAAAGCTAGCCTGGGCTACCTAGCAGAGACTGTGTCTCAAAACCAGACAAACAAACAACAATGATAAAGTAGGTAGCATCTGTGTAATAATGAGCCATCCTAATTCTTGTTTCCAATTATCAGGTCACTCCGACATTAATATGAAGCTATTTTCCATATATCTTTCCAGATGATTGTTACATGCTGTTCATTGGTGAATTGATAAAAAGAGACATAGACAGCCGGGCGTGGTGGCTCACGCCTGTAATCCCAGCACTCAGGAGGCAGAGACAGGAGGATTGCTGAGTTCAAAGCTTGCCTAGGCTACATAGTGAGCTCAGAGCCAGCCTGAACTACAAAGCGAGACCCTGTCTCAAAAAAAAAAAAAAAAAGAGAGAGACATAGACAAGTAAGTAGATTATGTAGTTGGTGAAATTAACTGTTATAATATTAAATATGCCCAGAGATCTTCTTTTGATACATACTTTGCCTGGTCTATAGAAAGGATTTTCTAAGACTCTAAATGACATATGGATATGGAGAGTTCTGAAACTTAACAGATAGAATGAAATAATTATAGGGAGAAAAGAAATACAGAATTTTAGAGAAAACCTTAAGTAAAGAGATACAGCAAAGTGATAGCTCTTCTACACCTAAACTGGGCTTTAACCTGGTAAAGACTAATGCAAGATCTATCTTTTTCACCATGCATTAAACTAAAATCAAAGTGGATTAGATACCTAAATATTAAAATAAAAACACTAAACTACTGGAAAAGGTTAGGTAGACCTCTTGGATACAATGACAAGGGAAAGACTTTATGAAGAAAACCTCTATAGCACATGAGCTAGTAGAAGCAATAAACAAATGGGATCTCAGCCTATTGAAAAGCTTCAGCACAGCAAACAAAAAATCAGCAGAGCGAAATGACAACAAACAATATGGGGAAAAATCTTTACCAGCTGTTTCTCAGACAAAGAGCTACTATCTGGCATATATAGAGTTTAAAAATCAGCCCCCTAAATTTAAAGATCCAATTAAAAAATGGGATCTGAAATGAATAGACACTTTTCAAAGGAAGAAGTGAAAGCAGCTAAGAAGCATATGAAGAAGTGCTCAACATCACTGGTCACCCTAATGAGATGTTTTACATTCTGTGTTTCATATTAAATTTTCAAATCTGGACTAACTACCACTTAAATTCTCATGTAGCTACTGGCTGTTAGAGTGAACAGTGCAAATTTAGTCTGTTTCTGTCCTGAAGTTCTTTTGCACATTCCCAAACAAATTCTTTAAAGTGACAGTAAGATACAGAAGGATAATAAACACAATTAAGTGTCATTCATATGTCTCAATGAGGCACGTGATGTGACATCTTTTAAAATGAAAACAGGATCAGGCCGGAGGCTTAGCTCAGTGGTTCCGGCATCTGCCTCGCAAGCACAAGGTCCTGAGTCCCATCCCAGTAACCACATACAATGCTGGGCGTGGAGACTCATGCCCACCAGCCTTCAATACCACATACCACAGTGCCGGGCGTGATGGCTCACGCCTGTAATCCCAGCACTCGGGAGGCAGAGACAGGAGGATTACTGAGTCTGAGGCTTGCCTGGGCTACATAGTGAGCTTCCAGAGGCAGCCTGAACTACAAAGAGAGACCCTGTCTCAAAAAACAAAACAAAACAAAAAAAGGAAACAGGATCTTATTTTGGCTCAAGGCAAATGTTAGTGTATGACTTGTATATATTATTAGGGAAAATGAAAATAAACTTTGGAATGGATAAAGACACAAGGAATTCTTTGGCTATATAAATGGTTTTTAAACCAAAAGTGCGGATCATCCTATTGACTTACAACAGCAGAAACGCCTGCGGAAGTCAGAAAGGATCGCCACTCAGCAGACTAGCGCACAAAGTGCGACGCCTTTCATGCCATGCAGCTTATTCCCAGCCTGAGAACCAACACTCTGTAAGACTCAAAACAGAGGCTATATAATAATTGGGTATTTCATTCCATACTAATGACTAAATCGGTATATTAGGAAGAGTATCTAAGGTCAACAGAAATGCGATCGATCATTATAGGTTTATTTTTTACTGTGTTATTTACTTAAGAACTTTAATGCTAATATTATCTGCTGTTTCTTTAGAGTATATGTTGTATCATTCTATGATACAAAGTTTCCTTTTTACATGGTGTTTGCTTGCTAAATATTTTAGGTATAATATACAACTTCCAAAAACCAAGCAAGAGAAATTTTAAAAAAGGAAAATTTTCCGCAGATTTAACATGTTAACTATTTTCTTAATACTGGATTTTTATCTCCCTGAAATTATATATCATAGGATACATAATAGGAGATTCTAGAGAGGGATTTTTTATTTGATCTTCAAGAGAAAAAATGATTTGATTAATAATTTTCTCTGTTAAGGCGTCGATTTCTTTACTTTCCAGATCATGCATTAAAAGAAGGTAACACCTAAGACTTTTTTGTTTTTATTTTTTATTATTGTCTTGGGGCATGGGTATATTTACATAATCCTTACAGCCCCTATAAATTTTTAAAAGCAAATACAGTACCTATAGCAGTTACTCAAGATTAGCTGAAAGAGAAAAGAAAGGGAAAAGTGTGGATTGTTATATGTAATAAATTTATTACTTATATATTTTTTCAATTTGAATCTGAGATTCCTTGTAAGTAGACAGAAAAAAAAGAAAAATTATTCTTTTCTTTCTATGCCCAATATCATTATGATAGGCCATGATAATTTGACCCTTTCTACTATTTCAAACTTCCTCAAGGTTAAGTATTAACACTTACATTTCATGTGTCCCAGAACTTTAATTGGAAGGTGTTAATTATACGTATATATACATACTGACTAAGACATTTATATGCTATATATGATTTATACACATCTCCATATTGAGACTACCCAAATATAGCACTATTAAAATTATATTTATGTCTTAAACCCAAAAATTGCAACTTGAAAAATTTTGTGTAAGCAAGTAAAAAAAAATTTAAGCTATACATAGTTGAATTCCACAGAGTAGTTAGCCTAGGGAAGGTTGAGGAAAGCTTTTTGTTTTCTGTCAAGATTTCTACACAATTTCTCATGATCAGGTACACCTTTCTTCTTTCACATACTGTTCCTCAGGTTATTAGTAACATGTTTAGAGTTCTAGTGAAAAATTACCCACTGTACACAGGGAGATTCCTAGCCTTGTGGCTAAAATCTATACCTACAAGTATCCCTTTCTTGTTACATATTCAAGTGGCCAGACATCTAGTTATGAAGTTATTTCTGTGTCACAGGGGTCACAAATTATGTTGTGCTTCAGAAAAGTTCAGTGATTTCTGCCATTAACTGAGAGAAAAAATATAACTATGAGCAGCAAAGGGCTTCAAATTTTTCAATCTGTAGTCATGGTTCTAAAGAAAGAACATGGCCTTTAGAACTGTGAAATAACTTTGTCCTTCATAAGGAGTTGCATTATGTCCATGTATTGCAAAATACTGTGCCTTGTGCACTGGAGTACAAATAAGAATCTTACAAACCCTCTGGAAACTATAAAAGCAGTTTAATTTATCTTGCAGAAATTCATAGGATGACATTTAATAAGACCTTAAGCAAAGTAATGTAAATCTATTGAATATTATCATCTCCTGTAGCAATGCTCCTTCTCTACTTTGGAATCTCAAAAGAGGAACATAGTTCCAATGCATATAAAAACATGAGATATATAACCAACAGACACAAAAGCCTTTTTATGATCTGAATTTTTTTCTTTACTAACTAGGCCAAAGTAAATAATTTAGCGTTTTTATTTCTCTCTTTTTCTTGTGCTAAATATGGACTCTCTGTATATTTCCATAAAATCTCAGCAGTATTTAGGATGAAAAACAAGGTGATAGTTATGCATGTTTCTGTGTGATGTTCTCAAGAATCTTTCACCCAGTTCTGAATCAGGCTGACAAATACTAATATATATATACTAATATATATAAATACTATATATATATATGAAAATTAAATCATTGTTACTGTGTACTTAAACCTACCTTTTTCTACAATAGTGGGAAATACTATTTGTTAGGTTTGTAATAATCACAGAAGATGGTACTTTTTCGTCCTATCCCATTAAATCTTAAAGGATCACTTTGCAATCTTGTTTCTCACACTAGAAAATTGTTATTCAGAAAAACAGGAAAAAATTATCATTTGTACTTTGAAATAGCTAGGCCAAATTTAGTATATCTTGTACATGGTATAAACGATGCCACTTTTGAAACAGCTCAAAAATTCAAAATGATGTCATAAGTAGAGGACATACATAGCATGCTCCCCCATGTAATATGTATATTGTGAACAGTATTACACATGCAAATGACTTTAATTATTGCTGTAAAGAACTCAGGCCCTGGAGAGTTCTGAAAGTTGTTCACAGATAGCAACATTGTGACTGACTTCAGTCACATCTGACTGATGCAACAGGAACATATCTAACAGAAAGATAATGGCTAGATAAAAAATAATCCCCAACTAACATGGATTCTGATCAATATTATGAATATTTTCATATATATTCTTTGCATTGCTGATGAACAACTCAAGACCTCAGGAATACTATGCAAGCATTCCAATACCGAAAGATAAGCCCAGGCCTGGATTATACTTTTGAGGATGGAGGAGGAATAGGGCTATACTAGTGACTGAACTTGAGCCCTTGAGAGGGAGCTGCGTCCCTGTTTTCTGTTGTAGATTTTATAACAGTATCAGTCTCACAACTGTAGCTTTTTCTTCAGTCTAAAGTTCGGAAATTCTCATCTTTCTCTTATTATTAAAAGCATTTGTTTTTCTTCTGTTATGTATATGATATGCATTTGAGATTTTCATGTTTTATTTTCCTTTAAGGATGATATAGAAACTAAATTTAAAAAAATATTTCAAAAACTAATATATTACTATAGTAATTTAAATAAACCGCATAATTTCATTATTTTAATATTAGAAAAAACTGCAAAAGAACCATAAAAATATGTTTATTCAAATGTAAGTGAATATATATATATATATACGATTTTTCATGTTTCATTGACGTAGAGTTCACAGTAGTCTATAGTATCTTAAAAATATAACACATCAATAAAGAAACTAAAAGTGAGATTAAAATTATCATTGTGATGTTGCTACTGACAATTAGGAACTTATGCTGCTAGTTTCTCCTATTACCTTTCTGATAGCTAAGAAAACTTATATATCATTTTTGGCAGAGCCTAGTATAAGTTATTGATCAACATTTCTTGAATTTTACTCTTAGCACCAAAACCAATCTGACCGATCAGCTAAACAGAAAAAGATATGTATTTGCTAAAATCTTGACCAAGCATGAATTCGTGGTGTAATAAAGTGATTCCACAGTGAAATCTTCACTTAAAAAAGGGAGGAGAGGTCTGCGATGAAATTCCTAAAGTTACCCAGAGTCTCTAAAATTGTCAAAAGGTCTGAGCAGCTCTAGAGCAGATTAAGGAACGATGGAGTTCAATGACCAATTTAATTTCACATGATTTCACTTGATTTCACATTGCATTTTCATTTTACTTTACAAAGTCATCCTAGATTGCACCTAAAAAGAAGCATTAGATTTGTTTGAAATATTAATTTTTCTTTATTCTTTCTCCTATTTATTTGATTACTACAGAGACTACATTTTTATTGTTCTAGTTTCCAACAGTGTTTCAAAGAATTAAAATTTAGTTTTATATTCCTTACAGTGCTCTCTTTGCAGGTGTACGGCCTGAGTAGCATCTATTATAATGGTGATCATTATTTTGAGCTCATGGTTTATAACTTTGTTGAAAGCTTAATACTTAGAAAAATAAGGTTTAAAATAGTAAATATAAGTAAAATTCAAAGACAATTAAAGATCTTAATCGTACTGTATTCTTCAGGCTTTTTCTATATATTGCATTATTTTGGCATTGATATAAAGGGGTTCTAAAATGTAGGTTAGATATTGTGAAATAGAAAATATTCAAAAGGAAAAAGGGAGTAGGGGTAAAGAATGAAGGGAAAGAAAACATTTGATGATAGAAAAAAGGAAACAAAGCTTATATATGGGGGCGGTTGTAGGGAGGTCATGAGAATGGGAAAAATGAGAATTATATCATTCTCAATGTCGACTGTGCTCATGATGTGTATATAAAATGTTCCAATAAAATCAATTTTAAGGGGCTGAGATTTAGCTCAGTGGTTCCAGCACCTGCCTCACAAGCACAAGGTCCTGAGTGTGATACTGGTAACCACATACAATGCTGGTCATGATGACTCACATCCAACAGCAATCAATACCACATACAACAGTGCTGTGGTGGCTCAGGCCTGTAATCCCAGCACTCGGGAGGCAGAGGCAGGAGGATTGCTGAGTTTGAGGCTTGCCTGGGCTACATAGTGAGCTGAAGGGCAGCCTGAACTATAAAGCGAGACCCTGTCTCAAAAAAAAAAAAAATCAATTAAAAAAAATAGACAGAAACAGAGCTAATGATTGCAATAGTGATGTGTTTTCATCGGGACTGTCTCCTAATTCTTTTACAATTATTGCTAACAATCTTCTACTTTTCACTTTTATTTCCATCACCTTACATTTAATAATGAACATATATAAAATATCTCTCTAATAATCTGGAAAATAAAACTTTAGAAATATTTACAGACTTTAAACAATTATGCTACAATTAAAGAAATGAAAACATTGGTCCTTAATTGATATAATCTAGTTATATGACCATATAAATTGAAAACTTTAATGTACAGAAGTTCATGCAAATCTAAGATTTATCTCTATCAGAGAAAGACAATCCACAAAATGCCATAGCTTTTCTATGTGAATGCCTATTGCCTACAAAATTATGTGATATAAGCATTATTTTTTTGTTTAGAGACAGGGTCTCACTTTGTAGTTCAGGCTGGCTCTGAGCTCACTATGTAGCCCAGACAGCCTCGAACTCAGCAATCCTCCTCCCTCTGCCTCCTGAATGCTGGGATGACAGGCATGAGCCACCATACCCGGCTGTGATATAAGCATTATTGCTGATTCATTTCTTTAAATTCCTAAATATTTTAATGTAAATTTAATATAAATTACTAGATATTTTAATATAAATTTTGATTTCATGGAGTAGCTAGAATTACAAAAGATTAATTATTACTAAGAATATATTATTTCCTTTTGGATAATAAAAATTAATTTACACCTAAAATCTAATTTGAACTAAACCTATTTGCAATCACTGTATTTTCTCAGTACCACTAATATAATTCACCCATTATAAGGAAATCTATCGTGGTAAAATCAAGCCATTTAGAACATTCTCTTTTTGTATAAATGGTTATTACAACGATAATGTCAAAATACATTGTTAACAGCCCTGTATTATGTTAGATACTGTAGAAGTGCAGACTTAGGTAACTTTATTTTTAATGCTTTATTCCAACAATAAAAATGAGAGAAATCCTTTAGACAGGAATAAAAACCAAAAGGTTGCCAATAGCAATAGGCGATGACCTGCATACGCTTGAACATGCCCAAGGGGGAACATGGCCATGTCCTCCCCAAGAGACTGTAAAAGGCTCATTTTAAGAACAAAAGAAATAATGGAGCATTTCAGGGAACGTTTATTTATTAGGATCTTGTGAATGAAAGTAAAATTGGAGAACAGTTTCTGGTCTTTTTGCAGATAAGGTATCTGCATATGAATACTTTCAGTGATTTCCAGTAAAGCTGTACATATATGATGTCATGCTATAAAAGCATTCTTACATTGGCTGTGTATATACTCTATACAAATTTAATTTATACAATGCTATGTTAATCTAAAATTGAACGTATCACCTTTGTTTGTAGCCCTGAAAGGCTTGTAGGTGATTTCAAGTCACAATCACAACTTGCTAGCTGTAGCAGGAACAAACAGGTGATTTGTATTAAAGGTGTGTGGTTCAATATGATTGGTTTTCTAAGGGAGTATAGGGGCTACTAAATATGGATTTTCTGTTCTTTCCTGCAAGACAACTTTTAAAAATAGGATCATTTAAAGAAAGACAGTTGCACAAAGATCTAAAAAATGCTTTGAGGATGCTAGTGGGCACCTATCTCTTGCTAGATGATTTTCACTATGCTCAATGAGAATATGATTTTGAACCATCAGTCCACACATAACCCATATGCAATTTGATGTGCATAAATTTGCATTAAAAATCAATATTGAAAACTTCTCAGTGGAACAGAAACTTGTAAGTGAATGCAGTTTATTTTTCTTTATAGTTACCATTCATTAAATATAAAGCCAAGATTTTAATTTCATACAATGAGAAACAGACCATATAATGTTAAATAGCTAAAAAAAAAGTTTTAGTAAAATATATTTCAAATGTAATATTGGTTATTATTCACTTTCAGTCAATATATTACTATTAATAATTTTTCCTTTTAATCAAAATATGGCATTGTAGCAAAGCAGCAAAATTTTTTTCCTTTACATGATTTATTCTCGAAATTGAGTTGAAAATATTCATTTCTTGGGAGATTAGTTCAAGGAACACTGTGGTTTAAATACCTTATATAATGAGGCAATATTAATGCTGGGCATGGTAGTTCACACCTATAATCCCAGCACTCGGGAGGCAGAGGCAGGAGGATTGCTGAGCTCCAGGTTTGCTTGGGCTACATAGTGAGCTCAGGGCCAGCCTAGAACTACTAAGCGAGACCCTGTCTCAAAAAAAAAAAAAAAGAGGCAATATTTATATAAAGTAATGTCCCTCCATTTATATTAAAATATTATTTGCAAAAACATAAAGTTAATGTAAATAATTATTGTATTACAGTAAGAAAGGAAAAGATTTTTGTTTTCTTTATGTTATTATTACATCTTTGCATTACAGAGTGTTTGCTCATCCTTTGTGTGGAGTTGCTATGTTTCATAACATATCACACTTCTTTTTTTTTTTTTCTGTTGTACCAGAGACCAAAGACAGGCCCTGACCTAGTGCGTCCAAAGTAGGCGCAATACCAGTTGAGCTAAATCCCCAGCTCCACCGTCTTTTTTTTTTTTTTTTTTTTTCTTTTTGAGACAGGGTCTCGCGTTGTAGTTCAGGCTGGCCCTGAGCTCACTATGTCCACCCTCTTTTTTTGATCCCCTCTTCTCTCCACCAACAACTTTCCTCTGCTCTGAGTTCCCTTCCCTGCTTTAACATAGACAAAATATGTTTCTTTCAAATATTTCCTATCCCCAGATTCTTGACCTCTGAATGTAGAGCCCGTGGATATGGAAGTTCATTCATTTACAAGTTCAAAAACTATTTGTTTAGTTACGTCTTAGTGCTTGAGATCAAACCCATGGCTTCAAGCATGTGAGGAAAGTGCTTTATAGATGAACCGTTCTCCTACACCAAAATTACATTTCAAATGTCTCAAATTTAAAATATAAATATACTTTAATAATAAATTACTAGCTCATCTTATATTAGCAATCTGGGAACAAATATTCAAGACATAATAACAATACAAAGTTTATTTATTAAATAAATCAATGGATATATTCAGAATATAGTTTGAATTCAAAAGAATATTCATCTTTATCTTCAGATGTGTTACCTGTAATTATTAAACCACATATAATATGACAAACACTAAACAACTTGGTACCATACTGTAACAGTTATGGTAGGGCTATGTGAGAAAATAATATACCAGACAAAATACTGGCCTCCAAAGCAATTTATGGAATTAAGAGAAGAGAAAGCACTCTCTTACAGTTATCTCTCACTCCTCCATCTTTAGCTAGCCTTTCTAGTTATAAACTTCTAGCAAATTAAATATTCCACAAAACAGAAACAAATGTCAACTGGTTATCATTGAACCCATGACAATAATTTTATTCACGTTTGACCTTTACCAAATGTACTAAATAATCTTCAGCCAAAGATCTTGTAACTGTAAGAGAACTTAAGATACATCAAAAGAGAAAATGTTTCTTTGCTCTGATAAAGTGTTTTGATCATGGCATCTTCAATAAAATATATAGAGGAGGGCCAGACATTTAGCTCAGTGGTTCCGGTGCCTGCCTCGCAAGCTCAAGGTCCTGAGTTCACTCCTCAGTAAACACATACAATGCTGGGCGTGGTGACTCACGGCCACCAGCAATCAATACCGCATACCACAGTGGCAGGTGTGGTGGTTCACGCCTGTAATCCCAGCACTCGGGAGGCAGAGACAGGAGGATTGCTGAGTTTGAGGCTTGTCTGGGCTACATAGTGAGCTCAAGGCCAGACTGAACTACAAAGCGAGACCCTGTCTAAAAAAATAAATAAATAAGAGAGAGAGAGAGAGAGAGAGAGAGAGAGAGAGAGAGAGAGAGAGAGAGAGGGGAAAGTTCATGATGAATGTGATGTAGTGAAAAACAATGGGAACCAAAGCTTATGTATTTAGGGGGTGGAGGGTTGTAGGGTGCGTAGTGGAACAGGAAAAAACGAGAATCAAATTGTGTCATATACTGGTACAAATTTCCAATAATGAAGGTGATCATAATGTGTATATACAATGTACCAAGAAAGACAAAAATTTTAAAAATTAATATCTGCTTCTATAATTACTTTGGTAATTTTATGGTTCATACTAAATAATATAGACAATTTTCTTAAGCTAAAATACTGGCTGCATCACAAATATAAACATGTCATTTAATCTGTATTGTCTTAATTTTCTCTGAGTGATGTGGGCAGGAAAATCCTAGAATGTGCCCAGGTAATGCATACAATGATTAAATAAAGTAAGAAAAGGAAAACATCAGGAAAATTACTACACCTGTATTTATTCAATATTTTCTGCAGACAGAAAACCTGTACATCCTTCTAAAAGACACACTGTTATTTTTATTTGTACCCCAATTAAACAATGTATCCTGACTTGATTACATTCCAATTATTATCATGGGAAGTAAAGTATATTTAAACAAGTTTTTATACAAACCTACATTTTAAAATACTTATATTCCAATTTAATAGGATATATGGAAAAGTAAGTCTGGTATGTAATTACATACCCAAATTTAATAAAATTTAATTCAATAGTTGGATAGCATTTTGACAAAATTATTTTAATGTATTTTAATGTAACATTATTTTCTTCAAGAAATAATTATTAGTTTTGTAAGTTTTCTACTTGATTTTAACTGTACTTTGTATATGTGAACCAGACACACTTGCCTAAGTAATAATTCTCTTTTAAAATTAACCCATCTAGGGGCTGGAGGGTTAGCTCAGTGGTTCCAGCGCCTGCTTCGCAAGCGCAAGGTCCTGAGTTCGATCCCCGGTAACCACATATAATGCTGGGCGTGGAGACAAGCCCACCAACAGTCAACACCGCATACCACAATGCTGGACGTGGTGGCTCACGCCTGTCATCCCAGCACTCGGGAGGCAGAGACAGGAGGATTGCTGAGTTCGCGGTGGCTTGCCTGGGCACCATAGTGAGCTCAGGGCCAGCCTGAACTACAAAGCGAGACCCTGTCTCAAAAAGCAAAAAAAAAAAAAAAAAAATTAATCCATCTAGCCAGGCATGGTGGCTCACGGCTGTAATCCCAGCACTGGGGAGGCAGAGGCAGGAGGATTGCTAAATTTGAGGCTTGCCTGGGCTACATGGTGAGCTCATAGGGGCAGCCTGAACGACAAAGTGAGACCCTATCTCAAAACAAACAAACAAACAAAAATAACCCATCTAACATTTTTACAGTGAATATCAATATGTTAAAAAATTCAGTGTACTAAAAGAAATAGAACCAATAACAAAACAAAACTGCAAGCACAACAACTATATACAAGTGCCTTGAGAATATCTATAGACTATGAATTTTTTTGTTTCCCTTTGGCTTCCTATGGAAAGAACATAGGTAAAAGTTTTATTTCAGATGCTCCTTGACTTTCAGATACATTTCCAATATATCTCTGGAAAAAAAATCTAAGTCAAAAATATAATGAGTTCAGTGGGCCGGAGGGTTAGCTCAGTGGTTCCGGCGCCTGCCTCGCAAGTGCAAGGACCTGAATTCGATCCCCAGTTACCACATATAATGCTGGGCATGGTGGCTCACGCCTGTAATCCCAGCACTCGGGAGGCAGAGACAGGAGGATTGCTGAGTTCGCGGCAGCTTGCCTGGGCACCATAGTGAGCTCAGGGCCAGCCTGAACTACAAAGCGAGACCCTGTTCTCCAAAAAGCAAAAAAAAATAATAATAATAATGAGTTCAAAAAGCATGTGATAGTCTAGCCTACCATACATGGTCATTAGCAACACAGGACCCTCAGGACATTGATCACTGACTCCAGTGGGACCAGTCACATGAGAGGGAGCAACAGCCACCTGCCACTAATGACCACTGTCCCACACCTGAAGAAAGGACTGCTAGTCTAGGAAGTTATCAAAACTCAAAATTTCAAGAGTGGTCACTATCGAATGCCTATTACGTTCACGCTATTGCAAAGTAAAAACATGATATGTCAAATAATCATAAACCAGGAACATTTTAATTCTTTAGGCTGATCATCGTGCACCACTAAAAGTATCTTGAAATGTCAGTGAATAGATTTATAAGAATTCTAAAATAAATGTTTGATTAATCAAACATCATTTGTTCTCCATTCTGCATCCAAATAATCAATTATTAAGAGAAAATTAAGCATGTCATTAGTTTCCTATGTGTAGTTTTACTCTGCCATAAAGAATGACAAATTTGGGGCCGGAGGGTTAGCTCAGTGGTTCCGGCGCCTGCCTCGCAAGCACAAGGTCCTGAATTCAATCCCCAGTAACCACATACAATGCTGGGCGTGGAGACTCACGCCCACCAGCAATCAATACCACATACCACAGTGCCGGGTGTGGTGGTTCACGCCTGTAATCCCAGCACTCGGGAGGCAGAGACAGGAGGATTGCTGAGTTCCAGGCTTGCCTGGGCTACATAGTGAGCTGAGGGCCAGCCTGAACTACAAAGCGAGACCCTGTCTCAAAAAAACAAAAAAAACAAACAAACAAAAAAAAACTTTGAGTACTATGTACAGAGAATGACAAATTTGAATCATTTATACTCAATTGGACACACACTTGACACACTAATAAGTGAAATAAGTAGGTCAGATATGTAAATACCATATATTTTCTCTGATATGAGAACCTGTAGATGTAAATGAGTTCTAGAATATAGAGTTTGTGAAATAGGAAATATTCAAAGGGAAAGTAGTAGGGGAAAGTAATGAGGGGAAAGAATAAATATGTTAAAAAGAAAAAAGCATATAAAAAAAGAAAAAAAGCATATGTATATAGAGGATATGGGGTTGGAGGGTACGTAGGATTGTGGGTAAAAATGAGAATTAATTCATGTTCTATACTGGTACAAATTCCCCAATGTTGAGTGTGATCATGAGCTGTATATAAAATGCACCAATAAAGAATTCATTTAAAAATTCTAATGAAAAGCATATAAGTTATACATCCATGTGTGTACATAGGTTTATGGATTGTGTTATATGTATAATTATATGCATATGAGAGATAGTTTTTGTTATAAATCAAAAATTTGTTCTAATTTTCAGTCCTAAAATTAAACGTATTTTCACATTTAGGACAAAATAAAACACACAGTAAAACACGAACAAATCTGTGGGAATATTCAGTATATCTAACAGAAAACCAGGTGGTAAAATGTCCTACAACATCTCTTCAACGAAATTTACTTTACGTTTTCTGTTTGAATAATCTCTCTTGTATCTGGAATTGTGTAGAAGTTTGTGTATTTTATTGATTATATTATTTCCAGGCTCACTGAACTTCTATTCACTCAGATTACATTTAATGTTCTCTTATATTAGGCTAATTGTTACATGAGAGATTCATTCATTTCTCTCAATACAGTATTCCTTTAGTACCAAAGTTATCCACACATGGTCTTCAAATAATTGGCTGCACCAATTCTTTCTTATCTATTTGTTTCTTGCTGGAACATTATGTACTTAAATAAATGGCCACACATTTTGCCTTTGCAATGATCATGTCAGGGAAATTTGGAAAAATTTACACCTCCATTTCAAATGTCGTCTACACTAGAATCACATCAGTATCAAGAAGTTAGAGTGGAAGTATATTCTAAAAATGAAAAAGGCTTTTTTTTACATTTAACAAAAAGAAGGGGAAGGCTTTACCTTAATATCATCCACAAAATATAATACTTAACAAGCCCAAAGCTTAAACTCCCCAGAATCTTTCAATAAAAACCATGAAAAATTAACATTAAACCACATATGAAAAACCCAAATAAAAATATTTCTGTATGAAAATCATTCTTAGATTTTTTTAATCAAAGAAATCTTCTAAAGTATGTTTGTTAATAATTAAAACATCCTTGTCAAGGAATTTTATAGGTTTTACCTAGACTCAAGTCTTTACAAAGATAGAGAAAGGAAAAGAATAGCTCACTAACCAATTGAGAGACTATTTCTTCTGATCATATTACAAGTTTTACGCCCAAAGCTTCTATTAGTGTTAATGGTAGTCAAACACATAAATTCACTTTGCATCAATGGAAGAGTCAAAAATGAAATCTATAAAATGAATTAAATCATTATGAGTAATTCACTGGCACATGACCTCCCCTATTTTCTCCCAAGTACGTAGTCTGACTTTTTGAAATGGTACTTAAAAAGGTTTTACACACTAATTGAACAGCATTTCACTTGGCTTGTTCTTCACTTAGATCTCTCCAAATATGTATGAAGTATAGTTTTTAAAATAGGAGTTTGGATGGTAAAAGCAGTAATTTCTCATCAGGGAATATTTAATAAGTGGAAGCTATTAGCCAATAAAAGACACAAAATAGATTAATCTTTCAAAGATACATCAGTTTGGTGCTATCAGTTGTTCAGCTGTCACGGGGAAAATGTTCCTGATAGTTGTATAATGCTAGATTTACACTTAATATCAGTTCTTCCTAATACATGACAAAGGCATACTTTATTTGTATAATTAATATTTATAATTCTTTGAAGATAATCAAAAATTAATTTATTTTCAGCAATGAATGCATTCCAACAGTATGATTTCTGGTTGGAAAGTGCTATGAAATATAACTTTATTACTATATTGGTATATTATTTTATTCATATAGTTGCATAATATTGTTATTATGCAGAATAAAATATAATCCCATAACTTCTGAGTACGTCATCTAAAACAAACATTATAACTGACAAGTTATTTCTGACTAAATTTGCCTTTTCTCAAAAAAATAATTGTTTACTAGAGGCTTTCAAAAATATATACAATAACAAAATAACATTTATTTCCAGTTAAACTTATAATAAGTTAGTCTAATTTGTACCTTTAAAATGATCTTTTACTGTTTTGGCATAATTAGCCCTGTTCCTTTATTAAAATGCATGCTGTCCTCATTTAAAGATCTTAAACACAGTGTCAAAATGACTCACCTTAACTACAATGAAAGAAAATCAAGACTGCCTATAATCTACAGAAAATTTCATGATGGGCCCTTGAGGTCCCACCCAGTAGGAATATAGAATGTTAAAAACATTTTTTACATTGACAGAATAAACTGGAGGGCACTGCTGGTAACTCAGTGAGACGGTGCCACCTCTATCACTGGCAAAACTGACTCTAGGACATTTAGTAAGACACAGAGAAAATAGTGTCCCTGCCCACGGTGAGACTCTGGAGTGAGGCAAAACTCTGCCCTGAATTTTTCCCTCCTATCCCCCGCTTTAGCTTTCTTCATTTCTTCCTTTCTTTAACTTCCTTCCCCATCCCTCTCTGTCTCTCTTCCTTTCTGCTTCCTTCTACCCAGCCTTCTTTGCTTCATCCTTTCCCTTGAACTCCCTCCTTCTGCCATACTTGCTTTCTTTTATTTATTTATTTATTTATTTATTTATTTATTTATTTATTTATTTATTTATTTATTTTGAGACAGGGTCTCGCTTTGTATTTCAGGCTGGCCCTGAGCTCACTATGTGGCCCAGGCAAGCCTCGAACTCAGCAATCCTCCTGTCTCTGCCTCCCAAGTGCTAGGATTACAGGCGTGAGCCACCACGCCCGGCCATACTTGCTTTCTTTACCAAAATATCATATTAATACATAAGAAAAGACATCACAAGCAATGCCTTAAAAGGGTTTATTTTTGTTTCTCATTCAAAATTCCATATAGACAATCTGCTCTGTAGTAGTTGCTGTACAGGATATTTTAAGTACCAGGAAAATATTTAAAAATAGAAACATTTTACATTTCACATTGAAACACAGAGCTCTACTTGATTATAGGAGAATATTGAAATTGTGAAATTATTACATTTGTCCAAAAAAGTTGACACAGAATAAAGTCTTGCAAGAAATAGGGCAGGTTAAGAAATTACCACTAAGTTTAGCACAATCACATCAACCTATTCAGGCATATGCAGTCAAAAATGAAAAAAAAAATGATCATTAAGAAAATTCCATTTGGTAGTTACATCCATAAATACCTTTAGTCCCACACTTCTACACAGAGGTAATTCATCAAAAGGATTATTGATAGTACTTCTTTTAAATACCATAGCTTCCATGTACAGAGAGAAAAATATATGGAAAATTACAAATATTAATGATAACTAAAAGCAAATATTCTAATTAAAGAATGACTTTTCAGTTTTCTTTTTTTTTTTTTTTTTTTTTTTTTTTTTTTTTTTTTTTTTTTTTTTTTTTTTTTTTTTTTTTTTTTTTTTTTTTTTTTTGCTCGCTTTATAGTTCAGGCTGACCCTGAGCTCACTATAGTGCCCAGGCAAGCCGCCGCGAACTCAGCAATCCTCCTGTCTCTGCCTCCCGAGTACTGGGATTACAGGCGTGAGCCACCACGTCCGGCATTGTGGTATGCGGTGTTGATTGTTGGTGGGCGTGTCTCCACGCTCAGCATTATATGTGGTTTCTGGGGATCGAACTCAGGACCTTGCGCTTGCGTGGCAGGCGCTGGAACCACTGAGCTAACCCTCCAGCCCTCAGCTTTTTC
>PVIC010026701.1:0-24359 GCA_004025085.1 Thryonomys swinderianus
TTTTACATGGAACCATATTTTCAGTGCTAAATAAAAATGTCAAGAGGTCATGTGTTGGACTACGATTATGTACTAGGCCTTGAAAGCCAGGCTAAAAGTCAAAATGGAGTCACTCATGTTAAGTTCTGCTCACCAAATGGAAGCTGAAGTCTTCGTCTGGTTTTCCAAGAGGATCAGAATGATAACCCAATTTCCTAGACAGGGTGGTTTCAATCAGCGCCACAACGATGTTCTCTCTGCTTAATCCTCCTGGCTCCATCCTTACAAGAAAAGTAATTCTGAAATGACCAGTCAGCTTTCTGATTCTGTTGTTGTTCGGTTTCCTCTTTCTTTAACTCTTCTCTGTCTACGGGATAAAACTTCTGCTCAGCCCATCAGAACACTGATGCTATTACGGGACAGAGTGTTGCCTGATTCTAGAACTGAAAATAAAGCCCACTAAGATCATAAAGCTAAATTGTTACAGTTTGCCTCATGACAGTAGCTAAATTTCAGGGGATTCTATTATTGAGAGAGAGAGAAGGAAGTACTGGGGAGGGGACGAGTGTTCCACCACAGAAAGTTTTCTCTTTCTTTTCGTAGAAACAACCCGTACAAAGCTGCACACGTACACCGATAACTTTTGCAAAAAAAATGATCCATTGATTGATATTGCTGTTCATTTTTGGATCTTACTTATGAAAAAGGAAATATTCAGTTCTTATTTAAACTCAGTTAAAGGTTGCACTGTTTAGTTTTCACATTGACCTGGCTCACTGGGTCCATTTTGACCCAATGCACTAAAATCCAAGGGTGACCCTTAAATTTAGTTGGGCTTTCTTTTGGCATGAACATGGCGACTGGTCGGCATCTCTTCCAAACAACCCTCCTGCCCCTAACCACCTTTGATCACTGTTTTCCAGCTTCATTATACAGGCTTCAAATGCTTTCTACAGAAAGAAGGATTTATAGGTTGTAAAAGGAATTAAGATGCTTTTCACATTCTTAAAAAACAAAAGGATCTGGGTCAAGATCAGGTTTTAATTGTAGTCACCGTACATCTGACACAGCTATTGTTCAGAACGCAGGCAACCTGATACATCTGGGCCACATGCAGGCCCCACTTTGATGTGAATTCTTCTTCCATCTGCCTTGGAAGAGCACTCGCACCGGAGCTCTGCACTTGTGTCTGGGTCAAAAGCTTGAGGCTGTTACCTGGTAGAGGCTTCCCGGGTGCTGGGAAGACAGCAAAGAGAGAGAAGGCTGGTGCCACTGTTCCTGGCTCGGCGGGGCTTAGGGGCGACTTCTGGGGTCCAGCTTTGCCGTCAGGACTGTTGGAGCACAAGGCCAGCATCAGGGCACAGCTGGAAAGAAGCGATCCCCTTTCTCCCTCCCACGTCGCCCTCAGACCCAGAAGGTGCTTTGGATTTTCACCTTCCCAGCAACAACCTTTAATGACTGCAGTCTTGGCTGTGCCCTTAGCCAGTGGCGTTTGCAGGCGCCTAGAAGCCTTCGCTGACACTGCCTGTGTCCGTGTATCCGTGTTCGTGTGTGTGTATGTGTGTGTGTCTGTGCACGCACATGCTCAGTCCCTATCTGACTTGATGGGAGGCCTGAGCCTTGATACTGTCTGGAGCCTATAACTCTGTTATTCATCCTTTAATTCCAGGGACTCACCCAGGGCGGCTCCTCCCTGATGATTAGTGTTTCTGTCCGCACACAGCTTTTAGACCTCCTTGTTTCTACCTGGGGTAGCAATGACCTTTTGTCATTATTAATTTGTTCTTATTGTTCATGTGTATGTTCTTAAATGCTCACCTATACCGCCATCCACGTGACCCAGCGGGCTGATTGGTCACGAAAGCCAGTTACCTCTTCTACCTGCCCAGAGGGCACTGTGAGATTGGGGTGGGAACAGAGCCTGAGTCCTCATCTGTTTCTGATTCCTGCGGGTCTTAGGAGGCCAGGCGAGGTCCCCTGTGCAGCTTGGAGAGCCCTGTGAAAACGCCTTCAGGGCTGGCTTTCAAGGTGTCTCCGGGAGGTCTCGGCTATTGATGGTCCAATCAAAGTGACTGCATCTTATAGGACATCTGTTTGAACTCAGAGGGGCTTATTCATTCTCCCCACGTCAGTCAATGGGGAACCATCTGACCCTAGTGCAGCCCAGTGAGGCTGGAAGAGCTTAAACAAAGGAGCTCCTGTGGGGGCGGGGTTCTCGCTGCACTCAGGCCAGCCAGACCGCAGGCCCCTCTCCGCTCTCCCCACGGCCGAGCGGGGGCCCGTGGGTGCCCCGAAAAGCAGCCTCGTGAGCCGCTAGGAAGGAGAGCTCCTTTGCCCTGGTCTCCAAGTCTTTCACACTCACTGCTAAATACAAAAATACTAAATACTAAATACAAACACCACACAGAAAGAAGCTAGCAGTCTTCTATCACTTGTAGACAGACTCATTTTTGTGAATTTCACTATGAATGTTTACACACTTCAGTTTCTGCTTCATTTTGTTTTTGTTTTTCTGACCCCACTCTTCATCTTTCCAAACCTCTCCTACGGGGGAAACACACACCCGCCCATCGATGCCTGGATGAACAGACCACACGTTCCTTAGATTATCAAACCAAAGGCGCACACATTGTCGACAGTGTATGAAGCTGGTTTCGGTTACTGTGTCCATAAGTGCTGTTACTTAACAGCTATGCATTTATAGAGAAAAATAGCTACTATCCATGCTCTGTTACGTCATGGATATTGTTTCCTAGAATGAGACCAAAGAGTGGGTCAACAGGGATGGAGCCTATTTAAAGAAGAGTGTTAAGGAAAAGCAAGCTTTGACTCTCGCAGTCTGGGAAGCAGGGCTCCTGCTGAGTTTTCTGTGTTGGAGAGTTCGGTGATTTCCAGCATTCGGCTACGGCAGACAGCGCTGGCGTGAACTGCAGCCTGTACAGTTCTCTGTGACTATTTCTCAGGTCTCTAGATGAGTATTGGCAGATTAAAAGCAATATCATGAATAGCTCCCCTATTTCAGGCTCTAGAGCAGTGAAATTAGGAAAAATAACTTTGTTTCTCAGTTTGTTAGTGCTTCTGTCACTGAAGGATAAGAAATCAAAACTTCGCTTCTTAGGATTGGGAGAGAAATACCTTCAGGCGAGCCTATCCTCGGAGGCCTTCGGCCCTCGGACCCTCCCGCCATGGGTGGGCTGGCGGCCCGCGGGCGGGGCGCTCCTGGCAGGAGCGTGCTCTCAGGCACCTGGCAGACGCAGTGGGTTCTCATGAACAGTCTCTTACCCACATTGCCAGAGAAGAGGAACCCAAAACATACTGGGTGGCATGACTGGGCGGGGAGGATGCCACAGGGGGCAGGGAACAGGCAGTAAGAAACAGGCACAGAAGTTGGCAATTTCAAGGTGCACCCATGTAAATAGAGGCTGGTGTCCAGGGCACTTCGGTCTTGGTGCTGACCCATCAAGTGGAACGAATGTGAGTCCACAGGGCTGACGTCAAGGGCGCCCACGAGTGTGGAGCCACGTGCTCTTCCTCCTGACGAGCCCACCTCCCCGAGAGGCCACGTGCTCACCCTTGTGTGTCCGCCTGGGCCTCTGTCTGGACCCCCGGGTTTGGCTGCCTGCACTTGGCCATCCGGGTGCAGATTACACGTTCCTTTCCTACCTCATGGCTTCTCATGGCCAAGAGGCGGAGTTGACCCGTTGTAGTGTTCTGAATACGATGTCACAGCAGAGTCCTCCTGCCGCCTTGTGCCTCTGTGGGACAGTCGTGTTCGGGAGCTGGAAGGAGGCTCTTGGAAGAGGAAGAGCTTTGCTTCGCTGTTCTGCTCTTTTCTTCCATCACAAGCTACAATGTTCCATCTGGTTAGCAACTAACATTTAAAAAATATACGGGATGCACACCTTCTTCACAAGGGGCACTAGTTGTGAAAATGTTTGCGGAAAAAGCTGTGCAATGCTACTCAGGGACAGAATTCTTTGAAAGAGTTTACATCTGAGAAATCACCCAAAACTTTTTTAATAAGAATGCGTATCTAGGTGTCAATTTTTTGACAGAAGGTCCATAAGATTCAATTGTCAAAGGACTCCTGACCTTCGGAAGAGTAACACTCCAAGTTTTCACTTTGCTCTCTAACGATGATCAGAGTTCACAGCGGCCACGTGGACGGGCCTGAGCTCGTGGATTAGATCCCTCCTCTGACTGTCACTGCTTCACACCACAGATCTCTCGGGGACTGACCCACACAGTCGCAGACACTTTGGTCAATGTGGGCATTTTGCATCGCTGAGTGTCGACTCTCACCTTTCCCTTCTACAAGTGCCCGCTGTACTCAGCACTTCCGTCTCCACGGCTACTCTCTCGGGGTCGCCCTCACCTTTTCTCTTCCTCCTTACTGCTGCCGGTGCCACCTTCCTCAGTGAGCCACACCCTGGTTCAGCCCTGGCTCACCTGGACTACATGGTGGTCCAGGCTGAGAAGTCTAGAGTGAAAGCGGCGTCTCTGACCGAAGCAGCAATGGCCAAAATCATGTGACTTGTGCCTGCTTCTTTATGAGGCCAGCTGGTGGTGGGCGAGGCAGGAACGCGTCACGTGGGTGCACCCTGGGGTCCACGGGCCGAGCGGCTGCATCCACGGACAGGAGACTCGTCCTTTCTCAGGCTTTTGAACCATGATGACTCAGAAGTGCTACATTTGGATTTGAAAGACAGGTTTCCTTTTCAAATTGAGCCTCTGCTCTGTTACACTCAAATCTCTTAACACTGATGTGTTAGTGATAACTCAATTTATAGTTTCAGGAGAACTACTGCAGGAGAGTAAGTTGGTTATTTGGAAAATCAGATTTTTGCAGACATGGGATTGGGCATGAACTGAAAATCTGTCCTTTAGTGAAAAAATGTGTACTCATCTATGTACATTACAAACAAAGCGGCAAATGAAGACAAAGATCTATCTGTCAGTATACCCACCCCTCTGCCTAAGACGGCTCTGTCCACGGGAAGAGAGGACTCGAGGTTCTGACCTGGTGCAGGGACGAACTCCATGGTGTCCCCTGGGAGACTTCCTGTGCCCAGTAAGATAGGCTTTCCTTAGAGTGCATCTTCTTCCCTCTCCCCGTAACCACACCGCTCCCCAAGGAGGACACACTTGACATGGTGACCTCCTTGGCCTGTCATGATCCTCCTGTATTTGGAATTCTTTTTTCTAAGTTAGATCTCATTCTTAGTTCATTAAATCATATCATATCCCAAGTAAGTAACCCTGAGGGCATAGCCTTAGCACTCTCCTGAGAAGGAAAGATGCCCTGTACCCTGCTCCCCTTAGAAAGAGGAAAATCACAAGGGCATATCCTGAATGACATATATATATATATATATATATATATATATATATATATATATACACACACACACACACATACATATACATTAACATATACATACGTATATACATTTATGAACGTACACTTGCTAATGATTACTGGAAGAGCGCATGACTAATGCTGGAGGAGCAGATGTTTTAAGAAATAAAGGTTCGTAAGCACTTTCAGACTATTAGGGCATTTATTTATGGAGCTAATTTGCATCTGGATCTCCGTGTCCCTGCTTTGATCTGTCTCTAACATGCAGCTGATGGTCTGCTACTTAGAGCATGCGCTCGGCAGGAGGGATCAGACTGGGGAGAAGGTTCCTGAGCACGACGACTGCTGATTCAGTCTGGAGTGAGTCGAAACCTCCGGACTCTATAAGTCACTACAAACTAAACCCACTAAGTGCAGTCCACACCCAGTCAGGGAGTGAGTACTGATCATGTGATGCTCTTGGTTTTGCAAAACACAACCCTGAGGTCTTTTTTTTTTTTTTTTTTTTTTGAGACAGGGTCTCACTTTGTAGTTCAGGCTGGCCCTGAGCTCACTCTGTAGCCTAGGCAGGCCTCAAATTCAGCAATCCTCTTGTCTTTGCCTCCTGAGTGCTGGGATTATAGGCGTGAGCCACCAAGCCCAGCATTTGTGGTGTGTGGACATGACTGCCAGTGGGCGTGGCCAACACGCTGGGTATTGTTGCATGTGGTTACCAGGGATCGAACCACGGACCTTCCGCTTGCTAGGCAGGAGCTGGAACCATTAAGCTAAATCTCCAGCCCACCCTGAAGTCTTTTGTAAAGCAAGATGCTTCCTCATATAAGTGCGACCCTGTATTTGTTCTTTAATTCAGCTTTTTGCACTTGACACGATGCCCTCCACTTCATCTGTGTGATAAAATAGGAGACTTTCTTTTCTGTAAAGGTTGAGTCATACTCCCTGTGCGTGAACGTGGCAGTCCTCCCTTAGCTGTGATTTTCTTTCCATGGTTTGAGATACCAGCAGTCAACTCAGGTTAAAACATATTAAATGGAAAATTTCAGAGATAGACAATTCCTAAGTTTCAAGTAACTTTATAACAATATATTATCATGATTGTTCTGTTGTTATTGTTGTTAATCTCTCACTGTACCTAATTCCTAAAATAAACTTGTTTCACATACACATATATTTATAATACAGAAACATATTGTATAGGATTTGGTGGGTCTGTAGTTTGAAGCATCCGCTGAGGACCTCAGAAGAGCCCCTGGCTAAGGGGAGCCTCTGTAACCACATTTTCTTTATTCTTCGGGATTTAGGCTGCCTCTGTACCCCAGCTCCTATGAGTAATGCTGCAGGTGCAGAAACTCTGGGACACACCGATCTTCACCTGTGCTGGCTCCACTTTACTTGGCACTAATCTGTACTGAGAGTGCGGAGCGGGGTCACGTGATCATTCCAGACGGAGGACCCAGGAGCTTCCATGTTTTTTCCACAGTGGCCACTTCATGTTCCCACCCACGACATGCTCGTGTTTCTACTTCGTCGCATCTAGCCAATATTTCTTACCTTTAAAAACCTTTTCTAATAATAGACATTCTAAAGGGTGCAAGATGATACCTCATTTTCATTTTGATTTTCGGTTCTCTGATTGTTAGTAATGTTGAGTACTTTTTCATATAAACCTGTTAACCATTTGCTCACATTCTTTGGAGAAATGGCTACTTGGATCCTTACTCTATTTTTAAAATTGGGTTATTTGCTTTTCTTGCTATTGAGTTGTAGGAATTTCTTGTATGTCTGACTGTTAACACTGTTAGATGTGGTTTGTGAGTACTTTCTTCTCCCCCATGTTGTTTGAATTTCGGTGGTCATCTCCTTTGCTATGCAGAAACTTTAGCCTGATACATTTCTTTTCTCTACTTTTTATTTTGTTGTCTATACTTCTGGTGTCATATTTAAGAAATCACTGCCAGGGGCGCTGTCAAGAAACTACTTGCCTATATTTTCTTCTAGGAGTTGTAGAGTTTTGGGCAAAGCTTATAAGAGCAGAGAATAAGACAGTGATTATGAAGAACTGGCCAGGGGAAAACAGGAGGGTGTAAGGTGAAGGGCACAATGTTTTTATGATAATGAATAAGCCTGGTTAATAAGGTTAATAAGCACACTGCCTTCAGCTAACAGATCTGTGGTGATTATTTAAAAATTGGCCAAGATAATCCCAGTACTCTGGGAAAATTAGGCAGGAAGATCACAAGTTCAAGCCCAACCCATGAAAATTAGCAACTTAGTGAGATGTCTGCCTCAAAATTAAAAATAAAAAGAGCTAGGGGTGTAGTTCAATGCAAAACCCGGACTTCAGTCACCAGTACCACAAAAGGAGTTGTTAAAAAAAAAAGTAGATTTTACATGAAATATTCCTTAAAAAATAAGGGCTGGGGATATAGCTCAAGTGGTACCGCACCAACCCTGGATGCACAAGGGCCTGAGTTCAATTCCCAGTATGGCAAAAAAAGAAAAAAAAAAGTGAAAAGGCAGGAGCGAGTTTTCTGGAGGTGTTGCTCACTCGTGGCATTTGCTTCTGTGAGTGTCACAGGCTTGTACCGGAGTGTGAGCCCAGCTGTGCTGCTCACGGACGATGTGCTCTTTTGTGTGGACCCCGTCTGTGGACATGCGAGTGGATTGATCCAAGGCGAGCGTAGCACCTGACCTGGTCCCTTCTCCAGGGACTCTGAGTCCAGTCAGGTAAGCTCCTGAAGGTTAACTGACACAGAGTGTATCTATAAAATGAATCTACAAAGACCTGTGTACAACTGTTAACACCAGGATTGGCCAGAGCTGGACACAGTGTCATTTACCTCCAATTTCTGCTATTTGGGAGGGTGAGGCAGGAGGAGCTCTTTAGTCCAGGCACTCAAGATCAGCCTCAGCAACACAGCAACTCTGTTTTGAACAACAATTAACATCTCTATTCATGACATCCAAAAGAGTAGAAATAAGCCAAATGTCCATCAACTTGCAAGTGGGTAAATGGTGTTATATCTAGAGGATGGAATAGTATAGACCAGCGGTGATGAGCCTATGGTCCATATGCCATAGCATGCTGTTTGTATCACTGAAAGTCCTAACAGGCTCACCATCACAGTACGGTTGGTCCTTGTATCTGCTGAGTTTGCATCTGCACATCCAACCACTGCTGGATAGAAGAGATTTGGGGAAAATTGAAGCTGCACTGCACAGTTTGTGTTAGTATTCCCTAAGCACAGTAACTACTTGTAGAGTATGTATGGTGGATTAAGTTTTAAAAGTCATCAGGAGGGGCCAGAGATTTAGCTCAGTGGTTCTGGTGCCTGCCTAGCAAGCACAAGGTTCCTCATTTAATCCTGCATAACTACATATAATAATACTGGGCATGGTGACTCACACCCATCAGCAATCAGTACCACAAATCACAGTGGATGCGTGGTGGCTCATGTTTGTAATCCCAGCACACGGGAGGCAGAGGCAGGAGTATTTCTGAGTTCAAGGCTTGTCTGGGCTACATAGTGAGCTAGGACCGGGCTGAACTAAAAAGTGAGACTGTGCCTCAAAAAAAAAAAAGTGATCAGGAGATTATTTAAAGTGTGCAGGAAGCTATGCAGAGATCATAGTACAGTACAATACCATTCATTTTATATATGGTTCTTGAGCACCTGTAGATTTCAGCATCTTTGGCGCTCCTGGAATGAATTCTTGTGGACACTAAGGGTAGCTGTATTGTGGCAAAAAAAAGTAATGAAGTGCTGGTATTCAAACAACACGGACAAACCACAATGTATTATGCCAAGGGAAAAATGCCATTTTCAAAGGACCTTGTATTATATGACTTCTTTTTATGTAATATTCAGAGGAAGAAAACCAATAGAGACAGAGAGGAGACTGGAAGTTGCTGGCCCTGGTGTGAAAATGGAAACTTCCTGACCGCATGAGGCTTCTTTTTTTTTTTGCTTTTTGAGACAGAGTCTTGCTTTGTAGTTCAGGCTGGCCCTGAGCTCACTATGGTGCCCAGGCAAGGATTGCGAACTCAGCAATCCTCCTGTCTCTGCCTCCCGAGTGCTGGGATTGCAGGCATGAGCCACCACGTCCAGCATTGTGGTGTGTGGTGTTGATTGTTGGAGGGCGTGCCTCCATGCCCAGTATTCTATGTGCTTACCGGGGATCGAACTCAGGACCTTGCGCTTGCGAGGCAGGCGCCGGAACCACTGAGCTAACCCTCCGGCCCAGCATGAGGCTTCTTTTGAGGTGACAGGAATAGTCTAGATTTAGATTATGATGACAGAGCACAACTATATAAATTCCCAGCAAACCAGCACCCTGTACATAGGAAAAGTGGTGAACACTGGAATATAAATTTTACCTCATTGAGGTTATTTTTCAAGCTCCGTGCCGCCTCCATTCCCAGCCTATCACCAGACCCCCTCCTCCTCCAGCTTCTTCCGGGGCCAGGTTGGTTCGCATGTCTGCTTCCGGAGAGCCTCCCTGGCTAGTCACAGGCGTGTCCAAACACTGCTGATTCCAAAAGGGCCCCTGCAGGCAGTTTACCCTAGATGATATCACAGACACCACATGACCACTTTGGCTGATTTCAAAATACATTTCAGAAACTTTTAAGACCAAACTTGAAACACGCTCTTCAGAAGAACTTCTGGCAACAAGCGTCTCCCTCTTGGCCTTTAGGAATTCGCCTTCTCGGGGAAACACTGATGCGTCGGAGGGTGTGGTGTGGAAGGAACGTGAGAAACAAAACCAAACAAGCCATTAAAAATCAATTAATTCCTTCCCCCTTCTGCTGGAGAAAAGAGCTTGACATTTTCCAAGGTAAAAACTTCATGACTGAGCAGTAAGAGTGGAAAGAGGCTCCCTAGAGACGAATGTGTGTCAGCGAACAACATCATCCCTCACGTTGGACATGGACGGAGAACCTCATTAAGTTGAAGAAATTAACGTGATACAGAACAGATCAAAACGCTCTGACGGGGCGGCACAAACCTAGCGGTGCCGTGTTTGTACTTACCGAGGGTGGGCACATGTTTGGAAGGGAAGAGGAAACGGAACCACATGAGGAAGAGGCAGGCAGGGTCTTGCGCTTGTTTAGCTTGGACACTTCTGAACTGACTTTTTAAATGGCACGTATTAATTTTGTATTTGAAAACAAAACAAAAAGTAAGACTGAGGGTTCGTGATCCACTCGTCCCCCTGGCGGCGTCCGCAGGCCTTCAGCTTCTGGAGAAAGGGCGCAGCTGTGTGCCCCGAGCCAGGGCGGGCGCGGGCTGAGCAGACCGGGCCCAGCCAGGGTGGGGGGTCCTGCGGGTGCTCTGCGGGGCCAGAGACGGAGCAGCTCCGAGCCCACTAATGAGACACTTCATCGAGGGCGCTGCTTATTGCATTAGTAAACCTTTCCATGGTCGCCAAGGCTGGATTAAAGCCCTGTGAAGTAAGGCAGCCGTTTATTCTGGAGCGACGGTGGGCTGAGCCCAAACCGACCTGATTGCTTCACGGTGCGGGTTCATTTCCTTTATCTCAGAAGGAGCGGTGCCCGAAGGAAGAGCGCAGGAACATTCCTGCCGGCCTTGACATTTACAGCCCACTCTTTGCCAGAAAGCTGGCTTTCAATTTTTTTGCCCCTGGCAAAGACCTTTCCACACAGCACCTTCTCTTCTGCACATGCCCTTTCTGTGGTGCATGCCTCCGGCGATGCCAGGCTGCCTTGCTCTGCTTGTCTGTGAGCCAGGCTCCTGTTCAGTGCCCGGGGCAGAGGGCCCTTTCCATCCTGCAGGGCCCTGGCTCGAGACCAAGGTCGGAGAGCTGTGGTGCCGGAGCCAGGGGCACGTCCCCTCCTGTTTCTGTACAGCTCAGAACTACAAATGGTTTTTACATTCTCAAAACTGAGAAAAGATCAAAACATTGAATAAAGTTTTATGACATGTGAAAATATGAAATTCAATTTTCAGTGTCTATAAATAAAGCTTTATGGGAACACGAGCACAGCCATTCTTTGTACATTAGCACCGCAGGAGAAGTCAGCATTGCCACGGAGACCGGATGGCCTGCAAAGCTGGATGTGTGCCAGCTGGCCTTTGCCAGAAACACTCGTCCGGCCCCACCTTGGTGGGCGAACAGCAGCTTCGGAACCCCTGACGGCTGTGCGCGGACACGTTTCCTTCACAATTTCCACCTGAGCTTACGGGGTGGAGCAGCACTTGTCTGGCGAACATGGCGGCCTGGGCTCCGCCCCAGTGCTGCAGAAGCAGAAACAAAACCAAGGATTCCGGAGAAGGGTTGATTCGCACAAGAAGCTACTCTCTAGCTCTGTGGGAGGCACAAGTTACTCATCGTGCGATCGAAGCGGCCCCCGGGGGGACAGGGAGAGCAGCGCCGACGCGCAGGACCAAGAGGAAACAGCCACGGTCGCACCACAGCGTGGCCTCAGGGAGCGGCACCCTGAGCTGTGCGCAGTGGGTGTCCTGCCGCACGTGCAGCCCGAACCCCGCATCCTGTCGCCGGCGTCTTCACCGGCCACTAAGCAGAGGCACAGAGCGGAGCTCTGGTCAGTCAGGACGCGGCGGTCAGCTGGCCTCGATGGGTCTTGGGGCTCCTTCTTGTGTGCCAGAGAGGCAAAGGCAGGAGACGCCAGCACACAGACAGGCTGCGGGACCCACGAGCATCATGGCTGAGCCTCAGGCCCTGGGCTCCGGAGCTCCCACTGGACTCAGGGTGCAGAAGACACCCCAGAGGAAGGCAGGAGCAGAGCAGGCTTCGGCCAGAGCATCTGAGACGAATCTGGGCGGCCTGCGGCCTGGAGCAGCAGAGAAAGGAAGCAGCAGGGGAGGGCACAGCGGCCGGGGTGGGGGGCACGGAGGCGCCAGCGACTCCACAGCCAGCAACGTGCGGGTCCTCTGGGAGGGCGGGGGTGGGGTGGGGAGGAGCCCAGGCCACCAGCCCACACTGCTGCCGTCCTCTCTTGACCAGGGTCAGGGTCAGGGTCAGGGTCAGGCCTTCCTCGTGCTCACACGTGCAGAGCCGCCTGTGCCAGCTCTGCGCAGAGAAGCAATTCCACAACCAATACTGGTGAGTAAATGGGGTGAGTACGTCTTCAGGCGTTGCTATGCTCTGAGTACTTGGGTTTCCACAAAACTCAGGCATCGAAATCCTCTCTCCCACGGTGGTAGTCTCAGGAGGTCAAGCCTTCAGGAGGTGATAACTGGGGGAGTTCCCTCATCGGAGACCTCAGAGAGCCACCTCGCCTGTTCTGTCAAGCTAGGAGGTGCCATCTGAGGCGGGAAGTGGGTCCTCACTGGGCATGGACTCTGCCTACACTTCGGTCTTGGGGTTCCAGCTCCGGAGCCGTGAGCAATCCATTGCTGTTGGTTGTAGCCACACCGTGTCCCCTGTTTTGTTACAATGTCTCAGAGGCATTTGAGAAAGTCTCTTTTGCTTGTACGACCGTCACAGCTAGTCGTCTCCTAGCGGACAGTATGACCTTTGGTCCCTGGGTCTCTGGGGACGCATCTTCCTCACTTCGTTTTAAAATGTCCTGTTCCTTCTAGACTTAAGTATTGTTCATTCCTAAATGGAGGGTCTCTGCTGTCCCCACTCAGCCGATCACAGTCACGCTCAGACTTGGAAAGACCCCCTTAGATTTGGGAGGCTCCTGTGCTCCTCACACACAGTGACTTATTCAGACCTGCTAAAGGGACCCGAAGTGTGTTGCGAGGCTGTGCACGGCCAGACGGGAGAGGATCTCACGGCCATTCGAGAGGCTGCTTAGCGAAACGGACCTCACGGGCAGCTGGAGCAAGATGTTCGGTTTACTCACAATTTATATTTTATATTTATAGGGGCTCGCTTGTGGGCTCCTTTTGCGCCTCGTCAGCGCCAGTCTCAGTGCTGGCTCCTCGCTCATCACAGCTCTGAGGGGCCCCTAGGGACCTCTGGGTCGCTCCTGCTGCTGCGTCCCAAGCGAACCTGCCGTCCTGAGCTGACTAGGAGGCCAGCGCCGCCACGAGGCTGGCACGGGCGCCGGGCTGCACTGAGCAGGCTGTGGGAGCGGGGGTCCCCGGCCTCCTCCACAGTACCCAGCCCAGTTTACTCATCCATTCATTTTCAGCAGCGATTTGGTGAGTTCGGACTGTGCCTCAGGGACTGGGCCTGGAGGTCACAGCGCCCCTTCCGGTCACTGACCTCAAGTCGACCTTCTCCCGACCAGGTTCAAAGATGAAGCCCCTAGCAGTGACCCAATTGTGCCTTTGTGTACGGCCGCCCAGTTCACGACGGCTAAGCTCTGGGAGAAGCCTAGATGCCCATCAACAAACTCATGGATGAGGAAAATGTGTCATATGTACACAACAGAATATTATTCAGCCAAGAAGAAGAATGGACTCATTATTTGCAGGAGGGTGAATAGAACTTGAGACTATTAGGTTAAGAGAAAGAAATCAGAAGATGGCAAATTATTTCCTGGGTTCTCTTATGTAACAAACCTAAAGTGTACAAAAATAAAAGAGTAAAGTAAATCAAAAATGGTAGGAAACAAAAGGGCAGAATTTGGGGGGATAGAGAAGAATATCAGGGAAGGGGAGCGGAGAGAGGTAAAGGGATTGAAAATGATCCAGATATGTTCTGCCCAGGGACCAGTTTCCCACATCAAACACACCTGTTATGTGCTACAAACACAGCAATAAATATGAAACAAAATACCTGCGCACAAAGGCCCCGGATCTCAAAGACCTTGGGGTCCCCTTTTGTTCCTTCTCTGTCTTCTGCAGCCTCTAAGTGCCTGTGTCCAGCGTGCCAGTGTGTGGCTTCATAGCTTTGCTTGGCAGAGTATTTTAAGATATTAAAAATAAAGACAGGCAGCTGGGCATGGTGGCTCACGCCTGTCATCCCAGCACTCGGGAGGCAGAGGCAGGAGGATTGCTGAGTTCGCGGCAGCTTGCCTGGGCTACATAGTGAGCTCAGAGCCAGCCTGAACTACAAAGCAAGACCCTGTCTCAAAAAAAAAAAAAGATAGGCAAAAATAAGACAAGGAAAACTGCAATTTAAACTCTGTCGTTTTAAGAGGACTGCAGCTTCAGGAGCCCCGCAGTTCCCCGGGTTTCTGCGTCCTTTTCCACCCAAGCGTGTCTTTCTGTCCACAGGGCTGCGGCTCCAAACCCCTGAGTCTGAAGACCTGTCTGTCAACCGGGCCCTGATCTTCCTCCCCACACTTCTGCCCCCTGGAAACAGCACCTCGTTGACTCTGGGCCTCTAAAGTTAAGACACGCAAATGCTCCGCGCACTGGCCTGGCCCCCTGAGGGTGGCTGGCGGACACCAGGAACTCGTGTCTGGGTCTCGCATGGAGACACCCAGGGCCCCGTCGGTGCTTGCGTCTCAGCCCTGAGCTCCCGCCGCTGTCTGCGTGTGGCCGCCGCGGGCTCCCTTGGTGAGTCCGCCTAGCCTAACGCCCACCCGCCCCGCCCGGAAATGCCCTTGCGAAGAGGCGGGGTGGACCCTACTCTGGGGCCGTGAGCGGAGTCGAGGGCCCCATCACACCAGGCCGAGGATACTACTTGCTTTGCTCTTGGTTCTGCTCTCCTGATCTTCCCTTTCACAGGGAGACAGGGCGATGCCACCCGTCTGCAGACCCCAGCCTGACCCCCGTCCTGCCCTCCCGGAGCCGTCTGACTCCGCATTCCGCGAATCCCAGCCTGGTGAAAGCCAGATGGCCCAAATCGTTTTGAATAACCTGACCTTCGTCTGAAACGTACCCCCAGTCCCACTCTGGGGGCATCTCCTGACTTCTGCTCTTCTGTTACTGTCACTTCTGGGCGCGGGGCGGGCTGGGCAGGCGCAGGGGAGCTGGGCCTTGCTGGGCTGCTCTGCCCGCTCTGAGCGGAGCCTCTGTGCGGTGAGCGGAGCTTTGTTCCCGGTTTATTTTCCGCTTGTAGCCGTGTGATCACCTGAAGCAGCTTTGTTTTGGCTACACCGGAACACCGTTGCAGTTCCTGAGGGCTACACGTTCCCACAGGCGGGCTGGTGGTTACAAACCTGAGGGCTGCGGGGAATCCTTTACCAGACATGGTGCCGCTCCTGCCCCCGGCCTCGGGCTCAGTCAGCAGAGGCGTCTGTCTGGAAGGGGCTCCGGCGGGCCGGAGGACCTGAGCCACCTTTCCTGTCCCTTCGCAGAAAAAGCTGATCTTAAGGTTATCTAAACCTCATTCACTTAAAAAAAAAAAAAAAGCATTTATGTAGTTTAAAAATCAGCAATGATTTTCACATTCTCTCTCTCTCTGCCTGAAGAGCACCGAATGGATTGTAACGGGGAAAACAAAAGATTCCCAAGAAACACACACTGCCGGGCTGTGTGCAGTTTACTAGTAACTATCCGGGATAACCGAAGGCTGTTTTCCCTGCACCCTCCTTCTCCCTCCACCTTCTCGCTCTTTTTTTCTTTCCATCGTTTCTTAACTTGGCCTTTGCTTACTTGCTGTTATGGGGCAAATGTTAATTACTGTCCTAACATCTACCTTCTAGCATATCACCTCATAATGTCCCCCAGGAGAATCCTTTTTAAATTAATGCTCAAATGAACCTCAAAGGAACTACACACACACACACACACACACACACACACACTCACTAAGAGCCTCTGTTTAAAAAGATTAACCCTAAATTAGGAAATTCAGAGCTTTGAATTCTGCCCTAGTGGTGTCTACATAGGTTACAAATACTCTCAAGTTAAAACTCCTCCTGTGTTAAAGTTAATATTAATGTTGCTTGAAAGGAACGAGGCTGTTTCTCTTTGAGTGGTGTTTCCACATGGGAACTGCCCAGGCCTATTCTTCAGGACCTTAGGTGGTACTGTGCGTGTTGCTCCGCAGAAGAATGAAGTGTTTATTCTACACCGTCCCATTGTGAGATCAGTCGGTCTCTGTGGGTTTGTTTATAAACACTGTCTGCAGGTGGTCCTGGTGGACAAGGTTCCTCCTGAGGAAGTCGGCGGGACCACAGCCCCAGGGCTCCTGGAAGCCCAGACAGTCGCGATGGCGCTGTCACAGATGCTGGCTCTGGTTTAGGTATGTTTTGCACTGCTGGGTCTCTCCACAGCTGCCTGTGCGTGCGGCCTTCTGGGTAATGAGGAACCAGGCACACAGCAGAAGGAATCATTGACCAAGCTTTTGGATTTCCTGAGTAGCCTTTCCGGTGCTCTGTAGCCCGTCCTTCTTCTTCTTACGCATTGGTATAGCACCTTCTTCTTAATAAAAATGAGATTGGACTTTGCCCACTCTTAGCTTTTTTAGCCACTTGAGGTTCTCACGTAGGAAAGAAACCTGAGAGAGGCATGATTTGCTGTCCTGAGGTTGTCCAGGAAATGTGTAAGAGTTTGCTTCTTCTCACGTAGACAACGTCGCTATAATTTCGGCTGGGCTTCCAATTCCAGAACCACCTAGTGCAAATTTAAAATTAATTTCTGCATATTTACATCAGAAGAAAGGCAAAGACAATTGAGCCTAAGTCTGAGATTGTTCCGAGGACTGTTAAAATTCATTGTGTTTTCTTCTACTTTTACATCTGCCCCTTCAGTAACACCACCGGTCTTAAGTCTTGTGACTTGTAGGCAAGAGCCCTGGAAGGTTGGGGCAGAAGAAGCAGCATCAGGGCTGCCTCCGCCCTGCCTTTATCCTCTTTTACCTTGGCCTCTCCGGGTCAGAGAGCTCCTCTGCCTGGCACAGGGTTAGCCTAAATGGGCTCTGACGTGTCTTTCAACCCTTCACACTCTGTTCTTCAAAGCTTCATGCTTTATTCTGCCTTGTGTGTCTCTGATGTTGTGTTGGCTCCCACCCAAGCATATGTTACTGGATTAGAGAAATAAATATTCCTGGGCTGTGAAGTTGCAGGCCTTGCTTTCTACAGATGAGAGGTGTGTAGGCTATGGCAAACACAGTGCAATGAGGGAACCCACAAGCAGAAAGCTTATTTTCGAAGAGGAGTGTTAAAAGATGTGGTATTATTCAGTAAAGAATAATCTGCTGCAGGCAATATGTTGTTTTTATTCTCCCTGTAATTTGTCTGTCAACAGGCAGACAGACTGGAGAAGAAGCAATAAACTATGGGCTTGCAAATGTCAGGGCTTTGATTCTTGTAGGGCAACACTCAAGGCTCTCTTTGAGTTGGAGGTGTTGTCAAGCAAGAATATTTTAGAACCCCGCTGATCTTTCTCTACCTTAGAACATAAGGCCTAATTTTGGCTGAATCCGAGAAACTAGATGAGCACTGCTGTGGTTTGTGTTAGAGTCCCCTAAAGGGACAAGGGGCAGGCTTCCGGCCAAGGCTTGGTCAGCAGCCTGTGGCGTTATGGAAGGCAGAACGGGCCTTCAGAAGGTGGAGCCTGCGGGGAGGAAGTTAGGTGGTTAGAGAGTAGCTCACGGGGGATTTTAGGATTCCAGCCCCTCCTCCTCTGCCTTTCAGTTCTGGCCAGCACGATTGGAGCAGTCTCTTTGGCTACCTGCTTCCACTAGGATATCCTGTTCTACCAGGGTCCCAAAGTAACAGGGCCCAGGGACCATGAACTAAAACCTCTGAAACCAGGAGTCAGGATACGTGTTTCCTCCTCACGAGATGATTTTCTCGGGTATTTTTCCACAGTCATGGGAAGTTGACCAGTACTGTAATCAGGCCTTCACCCAGAATTTCGGAAAGCAGAGGAGAGAAGAAGGTTGCTGAAGTCAGGTCAGACAAGCCAGGCACTAAACTGGAGTTAACACAGAGTTTGATGGTGATTAGTGCATGACACGTGGTCCCCTCTTTGAGCTGCCTGTTTCTGTTGGGGCTTTATATGGTCCTGGATCAGGAACCACCTTTGAACTACTCCCTGCAGATCCTGTGAAGTTTCCTCTGCTCAGAAACAGTCCTTTTGGGCCCCGCGGGGCTTGTTTTGCGACAGCTCTGGATTAAAGGGTGGTTTGGAGGTCAGAGATCCAGGCTCACTTGTGTCTCCAGACTTTGGGGGACATTTTCAGATCATTCACACTAGGGCCGTGTGGAGATTGTTGTTGCACTGGTGGGTTGTGGCTTCTCTGTGGTGTCTCTCTGCTACAGCGTGGCTGTGGTTAGTCCCCCAAGGCTCGTGTGCTGGAGGCTCAGAGATGCTGAAAAATGTGAGAACCATTTAGAGCCAAGGCCTGTGAAAGGTGACTCGGTCGTGGGGTGGGAGGTAGTGCCCTCCTGAGGGCATGGTGCCCATCCATAGAGGCGGGTTCAGCCTCCGCGAACTGTCAGTCACAGCAAGAGCAGGTTGCTGACAGCAATTCCACCCCACATTCTGGGCCCTCCTTAGACACAGCAGCCTTCCTGTGTCAGCCTTCCTGTGTCCGCCCTGTAGTGATGCAGGTGCCAGCAACTCGTTACTTGGACTTTCCAGTCACCTAAACCATGAGCCATTTGGGCCCCTTCTCTTTATAATTAGCTCAATCTTGGTGTTGTTCTATCAGCTGCCCTCTGTTTTGCAAAGAGATAAGAGGAGAGATGATTATTCTCATCATTAACTAACTTTACTCCCAATCCGGGAGCCAATTCTTGATATATTTAAGTACCAGCCCCTGTCCCCATCCCTTTCTGGTTTGGTCCCACTCGTATCTTGACTGAGACATTTTTTGTTTCTAGGCCACCACGGATAGTCTGGACAGTGACACCACCAGTTCTAATTTGCTCACCCGCCATCCTAGGGAAATGTAGGTCTCGTCTTACTCAGGCCGCAGAGGACAAGTCAGCAGGTTACGGACGACACATCAGCCCACCTGACGCTTGTCTGACCTACTGCTCTGAAGCCCACCAAAGCACTCCTCAAAAGCCTCTTAGCCTGAAAGAGACACGTTCTCTGCTCTGCTCACACAGAAGTCCCTCTCAGACTGAGCAGTAAACCTGCTCGGACTGTTGACACACAGCCCTCTTCGCCACTCAATCACGAGGGTGGTGAATTTCATCTTTTAGGGGAGATGCCCTTTTCCAGGCTGACTGAAAGGCGGAAGCCCACGGAGCTAAGTTTCAGGGAAGCAGCTCCCTCTCGCTGTGTATTTTCCCAAACAGAAAGACAACAAGAACAAAGGACGTGACGGGGAAGCCCACGGCACAGTGGAAGAAGACGAGGCCGACACTGGGGCTGGAGGCCAACCAGCTCTCGCGTGGTGTTAGGTCAAGGAGGCCACCTCTGCGGCCTCTAGTTTTTACACCCATTAAACAAATTGCACTCGTGGGATGGCCTCTGAGACTATTTTAGCACAAGCCTGTCGTGGTATTTTGGCTTAAGAAAGAGAAGGTCTGATGTGCAGATGGTAAAACTGACACCGCGTCTGAAACGGCTCTGTGAGCCGCTGCCCTGGGGGAGACACAAGGGCGGAGAGGCATCTCTGGGGACAGGGCGCATGTGCGGGTGGGCTTCGCCCGTGGAGGGCAGCTCTTTAACTTCAAGGCAGGAGCGTCCCCTGGCTCGTTCCCTGCCAACGCCTAGCACTGCAGCTGGCAGAGTCCTCTGCGAATAATCATTGAACTATTGAATGAATGAAGAAACTGCGGCGGTGGCCATTTCTCCTGCTGCCTCGGTCCGACTTTGTGTCCTGCTCTCCGGGCTCTGCTGCCCCTCTAGTGACTTGGTACCATCACCCGTGGCAACGGGGGCCACCGGTGCCGCCCCCTGTGTCCCCTGCTCACGCTGAAGTTCTCTGGGGTCCCTTCCAGTTCCCCTCCTCCACGAGGCCTTCCCTGGAGGGGCTCCACGCGGTGAGACCCACATCAGCCCCCTAACCTCTCCACCCGGCCCAAGCGGCCCCCCGCCGCCAGCGCTTCCAGCCGGGGGCCGTCTGTAAGGAAGACACAGCAAGGGTGCGGTTCGAAGCGTGGTGGCAGAGCGAGGCCGCCGTGGGCTGCCAGCCTTCCTGCACAGCAGCCCGGGAAGCCGTCGGTGCCCCGGGAGGGCGCGGGCTGACGCCAGCTCGCTGCGCACACTGTGTTCTCGTGGGGTGGAACGAGTGACCCTGAGGTCTTTTAAGTTTGACCACAGAAGCCACCTGAGAGTGCCTGTCAGTGTCGGAGCTCCGGGAGAAGAGGAAACCTAATCGCACCCTGTCTCGTGGCATCTGTGCCCTCCTCAGCGGCGCCCATCAGCCAGCTTCTGGTCTGGCAAAGAACATATCTTCTTCTCCCGTCAGAGGGACAGATTTACAGGGTCTGGTGCTGGATCGCTGAGTTTCAGGTCTGCAGGTTTCTCAGTGGCGGAGAAGGAAGAAGACGAGAGGCGAAGAGGGAGTAGGAATGGACCCTCACTTTCCCAGGGTGACTTTCGCTCTTTTCCTCCCTTAATTTTCCCGAGAGGCAGCCTGTGAAGTCCTGTGGAAGGGAACTTCGCACAAACCCCTGTGTCCCAGCGGCTGTGGGCGGCCTCCTCCCGGGGGCGCTGCCGCGGCGACTGAGATGCCCGGGTAGAGGTCGTGGCACGGCGCAGGCCTCACTGGCCGGGATGGGCAAACAGCAAGATGGCTGAGTGGCCTCGTCGCCCTGCTCTTCAGTCTCCCAGGGCAGGACAGGCGTTCGGGACCGGGACGGGGCGGTGAGCAGAACACTAGTCAGGTGTGAGGCGCGGCCGCCCGAGGACCACCCCTCCCGCGGTTACGCCGTGACCTGCAGCCTGAGGGCTGTTGGACTCCGGGAGGAATCCAGGCCTTGACCCTCCTTCCCCCGTGGAAGTTTCACTCCAGAGGAAGAGTGGGTGAGAAGCCTCCAAGGTGAGCGGATTCTGCACCACGTGAGATGGCAGAGGCTCCTGACACATGTCCTGCCTCCTCCTCTACTCACTTCTGTTTGGAGCTCTGTCTCCTCTTCTGGACTGTTCCCTCTCCCACCTCAGAACGCATAAAGAGAGAATTAAGCAGGAACTGGCACGGCTCCCTGACGTCTCCTTGCTTACTGTGCCAGTGGGCTTTGAACTTGACGCTGCTCTGTGGAGAAGAAGCCAGACCTGAGCGCACAGCCCTCCCCACCTCCCGTCCTCTTGTATCCTGCAGGCGTAAGGCTCAGAGAGCTTCCCAAACCCACACAGGATCTGCTTGTAGGAAAACAGAAGAAACGGCTTGATTTTTTAAAATGGCCAAGCATAAGCTGGCACTGAGGCTTTCCCCAAGCCAACATCAGTGGCACCTAGGAATAAGCTTCTGTCAGCAGCGGTGTTGATACCAAAGTCCGTTAGGAAATTCTCAGGTCTGGGGAGAACTGGGTCTGTGGGTTGAAAGCCACAGCTAGACAGGGGACCCATCTGGGTCCTGGCGACCTATGCATAGGAGGCTGAACAGAGACAACTGCTGTATACTGTATATATATTTTAAAAACTTAAGCAACTTTTTTGAAACTTTGTACCATGAAGAACTACTTTAGGAGGTAAATTTATCCAGGTTTCAACATGCCATTCATTTGTGTATAGAAATATCACATGGTACCCTAGAAATAGGTATAATTTTTGTGTCCATTAAAAAATTAATTGATTGATTTTTTAAAAAATCAATTTGATTTTTTAAAATTAATTGATTGATTTTTTTTTAAAAAATCAGAGAGACAGAGAGAGGGAGAGACCAGATGAACACAATACTACTACTACACTTGCTCTTTAAGTCATTCTTCCGCTCTGAAATGCTCAGTGGCTCCTAAGTAAACCACTTGACAAACAGCCGGCAGCAGCGAGCAGCGAGCAGCGAGCAGCGACAGGCCCCGCCACTGCAGCTCGGCCGGCCGGGGCTGCTGGGAGTGCTGTCGGCGTCCCCTCCCTTGGAGCACCTCGCGGCCATGAGAGCAAATCACCCTGACCTGACACGGTCATCCTGACTTTACAGAGTTTCTCCACCGCGTGTGAAACTGGTTTTTGGCTTCATTCACTGTTCGCGACCCTCAGAGTAGCACCCATAAAGAGGGAGCGGAAAACTCTCGCGGCCTGCCTCGTCCCGGGAGCCCCCAGGTGCCGCCGTGCACACACGACCTACCGCTGAGCTTGGTGTTGGTCCGTCTGCTGTCAGTCCCAGGTCGCCTGTCAGCTGCTCCGCTCCTGTGCTTAACACTTCACCAAGTTTCCATCAGGACTTCGCTGAGACTTCTCCTACTGTCCACTCTGACACAGCTGAAATCATCCTAGTGGTCGATGTCTTTCTTTCCCCCCGATTGTTAGCTTGACTAAGACACTATAGGAAATAGCTATTAAAATCATGGCAGACGTGTTTGAGGAGGTTATGAGCATTCCTAGCTATGTACACATTTGAAATGCACTAGTTAGTGAACCGTTTTAAAAGAGATAATCAATGTATGCACATCAAATCAATTAAAGTGAATTTTGTTAATAAATCACACAGCTCAATTTAGATGATAAAATGTCATTTTTAGAGTAACAGATCACTTAGAGGAGCAAAATTTTAAAACGTTATTAGAGCCTTGTTTATATTAAGAATGTTACCGAAAAACAATGAATAAATGATATTTTACGTAATATTAAGCACAATTTCTGATTTATGATCCTTCACGGTGTATCTTTTACAGTGTTAAAATCGGCAAATGACAATTTGGCACAGACATCTCCCAGAAAGTCAGGCTTTAGAAAAGGAAAACAGTTGAGCGGAGAAGCCACTGACTGCACAGGGAGACTGGCGGGCTCACAGCGGAGTCCTGACAAGTCGCTAAGAAAGAAAGAAAACACTGTAACGCGACAACAGCAGCTCCTCAGGGGAAACCACATCCAGAATGCCTACAGCGGAGTATCTGAAATGACCCATAGTCACAAAAATTACAGACATACAAAGAATTGTGTGTGTAGTGTGTGTGTGTGGTAGTGTCAGCCACTGAGTCTAAGGCCTTGTGCATGATAGACAAGTGTTTTACCAAGTGTTATATCCCATCCCAGGAACAGACACTTGTGGCCAGTACTATGGAAAAAAGTCTCGGACCTGAGATAGATTCATTTGGATGGATTCATGTAAGAACCTCGAACTCCAGATTCTCTTGGACTCTCTAGATTTTTCAGAAGTGAACCATTGTTTTCCCAGTTAAACTTTCATTTCCATAAAGATAATATAGAAACCTGCACCTTATGAAATAATATGTTTCCCTTGGGTTCCTTCTCTACCTTCCTTTCTGGTGCCTAAACCGACTGTAGTGTCAGGTTACAAACTAACTCAGCTCCTGAAAGGAGAAAGCTACTACCCAACGCTGGAACAATCACTGGAGCCGTTTCGTACACTCTGTACAGTGGCTGGAGGGAGGTGGGACAAAACGATAGTCTGTGCTGAGTTAAGCTGAGTTGTCAGACTGGCCTAGAAGGTGACACAGAAAGGGTTTACAAGAAGCCATAGGTGGGAAAATGTACCAGCTAACTATGTGCTGTGAGACCCAGAGGAGTTGTCATTTACTTAGAGAAATAAGGACCACACTGGTAAGAGGGCACCGGCTTCACCAAGAGACCTCACAGTGAGTGTTCTCAGTGACCCATGGCTCAGAGTGTTTCCAGGGCAGCTCGCAGAGCTGGTGTCCTTGGTTGGGACAAGGATGATCAGATCCTGAAATAGGAAAGTATGGATTTCCCAGAGTGAGGTGGGCACAGTTATTAAAACAAACAGGAAGTCAGAGCTACCAGGGGTCCCAGACACATGCTCTTAGGGCAAGATAGGTGAGTGGCCGACAGAAGGACTGATTAATTTCTTTTTTTTTTTTTTTTGCTTTTTTTGAGACAGGGTCTCGCTTTGTAGTTCAGGCTGGCCCTGAGCCCACTATGGTGCCCAGGCAAGCCACCGCGAACTCAGCAATCCTCCTGTCTCTGCCTCCCGAGTGCTGGGATGACAGGCGTGAGCCACCACGTCCGGCACTGTGGTATGCGGTGTTGATTGTTGGTGGGCGTGTCTCCACACCCAGCATTCTATGTGGTTACCGGGGATCGAACTCAGGACCTTGCGCTTGCGAGGCAGGTGCCGGAACCACTGAGCTAACCCTCCGGCCCCA
>PVIC010026702.1:0-24305 GCA_004025085.1 Thryonomys swinderianus
TGGGTGGATCTCTCATCCTCAAGGGAGCACAATATGGCACATTCCTGTGCTGGATCCCTGGGGGCCCCCCCCTGAGTGGGGCCTCAGTGAGGACAGCGCTCTTGGGGCGTAAGGGCCTTGCTGGCCTCCCGGCTCTCCTGGCTTGGGCAGTGGTGTTGAAAGGCCCAGCTCTCCTCAGGCCAGAGCCACCATGTCCTGCCACCGCAGGTGTCACAGGCAAAGCAGTAAGCACCACGGGGTTACCCCAGGGCACTGGTGCATTTCCTAAGGGTGGTGGAGGAGGCTCCCAGTATAGCTGGTGTACTGGGCCTGGCGCAGGGCAGAGACGGGGCTGGTCCCAAGAGGCAGATGGCATGACACCAGGGTTCGGGGTGATACACAGCCCCAGCACTGGTTTTGCTGTGGAGAGAAAGGAAAGAGGGGAATTGGTAGGAGAAGAGTCTCTATTCTTCCACAGTCACTGGGCAGCAGCAGACAAATGGCACAAGGTCAGGGCTGTGCACACAGGAGTATTCTGCTGTCAGCAAACATGCCCAGGTGCATTTTCACGCTCTCTTCCTCCCATTCAGGTTGCCTCCAGCACAGAGCTAGTTTCAAGGGCACTCAGGCCCCACAAGCCCTGCATTCCAGAGCAACTCCTCAGCTTTCCCTCCCTCTAAGTGATGTCTCCTTTTCCTGCTGCTTAAGCCCCTGTGTCTGTCTTGAAGTGCAGTGTAACAGCCCCCAAGGCAAACGCTCCCACAGTAACACCTGAGGAACCCTGACAATGACCCCATGAGAGATCCCACCCACCGCCCACAACAGACTCTAACGTGGTCACTGATCCTGCCCAGTCCTGTCCCCAGTAGTCTCTGGGAGGGGTCTGAGTAGAGCACCCTGTGCTGAACAAGTCTGGGGTGTCCTCAACTGCCACAGCCCAGAGCCCCCAAGTGTGTTCTCACTCAGGGAAATCTTCTCAGTTCAAGTGGAAGCTGTCTTTCCCCACAAACAGCACAGAAACCTCAACCAACACAGGTTCTGGACCTCCCTGAGTTGTTCGGAAAATGCCATCTTTTCCATCAAGACAGGTCTCAGAGGTTTTTAGTCTTCTCTGTTACCCATGTGGTCCCTGAGCCCTTCTCAGAGAGAGAACACACCAGGGGGCTCTGGCCTGTGACAGTTGAGTACCTCTCACTCAGCCTTGTTCACAAGATGATATTTCACTGCACATTTAGGGCAAGGAAATTCCCACTGAGAAGTTTTCTGTCTGAGATTGTTCCCTCCTAAATTCCAGTAAACTCTGGTCAAAGCCCTCAGAGCAGTAAGACACACAAGTCCCAGGAGCCTGAAGAAGGACACAGGTTCCCCTTCCAAATATTCTTGTCTTCCTTGCAACACCATCCCCCCCGGGCATTTTCTATCAAACCTTTTAAAGTGATATCTCTGCCTTTCTACAGAGGATCAGTTTATTCCCTCCCATTCTTTCTGCAACCCAGTGAATTTCTCCTGAAGTCTTTAAATAATATCTTTCTGAAATTCATCAGGAATCCTCTCCCCTGAAAACTCATAGCGTGATATGAACTCTAACTGCCTCCCAGTGGACATGTCCTTGATGAGGTCCCAGACAATCTTTTCTTTACATAGGCTGAAACACCTCTACCTAGGGAAGTAACAAATTCAAATTCCCAACAGTTTCAGTTGGTTCAGGGAGTTAGATAACATGTCTCAGAGTCTGCAGGCTTACCTCCTGGGAAAACCATCCCCGCAGCCTTGGGCTCTCAAGCTCTCAACTGGACTCTCAACTCTCTAGCTGCTACCACTGTGCGAAAAGTGATGGGTGCGACCCAGAGAGTGACCTGTGAGCAGAGGCTCCCTCAGGTCCAACTGTGAATTTGAAAGTAAATACCCTCAGTGTTCTGTTGAGGGGGAGGGGCAGGGGCAGCAGGGCTGTTACGGGGGCCACGGAGGGACACTCCAGGAAGTGCTCTGGCAGGTCGAGCAGGCAGCACTGTTGTGTGACTCTAGTCAATTTTTAAATTATTTCTTATCATTCCCAGTGGTTTTATTGGCCTTCTGACTTCAGCTTCTCATCAGTAAAATTTATTTCCCTCATCTCACCCAGTATCCATCCCTCTGTTGAATTAGGTTCTTGACTAGTTTTAAAAATCACTATGCTTTCTCAATAAAATTCAGACCATATATTTAGGTAAATATGGAGCAGATTAGGGAGAAGGTGAATACTTGGAATGATGATGTCTGGGAGGACCCAGTACTTACCATATGTAGATCATTCTTAGGAAGCAGTTGTGTTTTTCCAAGTATCCATTGCTGAAACCTGTGCTTCTTCCTGTATAATAGTTTTCCTTGAAATTTCCTTTGCTGGAAAGCCCAGGCAGCCACACGATGTGGCTACAGGACCCAAATCAGAAATCCCTTCTTTCCAGTTGTCAGAGTGTGGTTCTCTTTGTGTCTTATTCTCCCCGTGACCTCAACTGACTATCATGCCTTTTCAAATAGGATTTTAGTAGGTTGCTTTCTGGACCAGTAATGTACAAATTGCATTGTGGGAAAGCTGTCTTGTCCATACTCTTAGATCCTAGATGCAGATGCAGTCAAATTAGCTCAAATATAATTTGTGACTTCTGGCTATTTCGGTCATCTTTCCATTGCTAGGACAAAATGCACAAGAGAACCTAGGGAGAAAAGGTTTCTTCTGGATCGTAGCTTCAGAAGTCCATGTCTGTGTCTGTCTGGCTCCAAGAGAGAGATGCTTCCAAGACAGAAGCATCTTGGCAGATGAGGCAGCAGGGAAAGCCGCCCACCTGTGATGCCCAGGAAGAGCAGAGCAGGAGAAGCACCTGAGAGGAAGGGCCAGGGCCCCAGGCCAGTCCCGAGGTCACATTCTCATCCCATGGTCACATCCAGAGCTGTATGTGCCTTAACATTTATTGAAAGAGCTCCGTAGTTGAAATAAATGTACTCAATAAAGTCACTGCAAGACTCTAGGAATGCAGTCAGGTGTGTCTTACTCAGAGTGGTTCCTAGATCCAAAATTCTTTGCCAGAACTGGTTTTTAACAGAACCTTTTAGTGAGCTAGGAGAGAAGCACACACTTGTTTGGGGAAATAAATGCATTCGAGAGTCAACTGTGCCAGGCCCAATTTAAGCAGTTTCCTTTGGATAAATGCCTCCAAGTCTTTCAGTGAAAGTCGTTCCTAGTGCCTGGATGGCAGGTTTGCACTTCTAAAAATCATGCATGGTGGTTTAGAGACCTTCACGATGTTTACCTGCAAGGGAATCACTCCCGGAGAAGTCTGGGAGGAGTGCCTGGGGCCTCTTCTTTGCATCCTGCAGCTTTTTCTCTGGTGCACAGTGTGCATGCTGTAGATCTGGGCTCAAGGTGTTCGCGCTAGCCTCATGCTCCAGCGGCTCCAGACGTTGATGGAGCGTGATTCAGAAGATGTGCCTGTGCTTGCTCAGGGCTCGCAGCACTCTGTAAAGGCTCGCACTCTAATGGCTCTGGAACAGGTGGTATGGGCTTAGAAGATGCGCATGCACATGCGCTCGCGCTAGAACGGCGTCAACTGCTCTGGCTCTGAAGCGCCTGCTTGGGTGATGCGCACGCGCATGCGCATGCGCATGTGCGCGTGCTAGAACGGCTCCAACTGCTCTGGCTCTGAAGCTCCCGCTTGGGTGCGCATGCGCTCGCGCTAGACGGGCTCCAACTGCTCTGGCTCTGAATCTCCCGCTTGGGCGATGCGCATGCGCGAGCGCAAAGGCCTCACTGACCGTTGAAGCCAACATGGCGGTTGTAGGCTTCATTACTCAAATCAAAAGTAATGAGTCTCACCCAGCACTTTCCACTCATGCCAGCCGTTGGGGTACTGGCACATATGAGTATTGGGACCAATACTCCCCCTTCTGCCCGTCCCCGCTGAAAGTGCCCGAGTGTCCCCAGGCCCTGGGCACAGGCGGCTCTGGTGCTGGCTCTGTGGTCCGAGGCCAGACAAGACGGGACACCAGGGACGTGGAGCACCGCAGAAAGTCTGGCTCTGCGGACACACAGGCCAAGCGACATCCAGCCCTCCCAGAAGTAGCTCGCGTCCCCGAAAATTGAGTGGCTTCTGGGTGACCCCTCCCGTGTTGTCACGTCGGAAACTCGTTCACAGGAAAACATGAGCCACTGCGCATGCAGCGACTGCGCGGAGCCGTGAGCACTAACAGGGGTCACACACTCAGCTCCGCGTCGCGCTGTCCGAGCGGGTGAGCCTTAAGCTCAGGTTCCTGCAGGTGCGGGAGGCCGCAGAAGCCAGCAGGAGCAGGTGGGAGAACGAGGGACGCCCAGGAGTTTGCGGTAGATTGTCTGTTGTTTCCTTACACTTTGTTATGTGCGTGTGTTATGCCCGTAGTCTTTATTACATCCATATGTTTGTGTCTGTCTGTCTGGTGGTCTGCTGGGGAGACCTTGTGTATACCTGAGGATGGGAGCAACTTTTATCTTTTGGATTGAGAGTCATGAAAATTGTGGGTGGTGTTTTCTAAAATGTGATGTGGTTGATGATCTCGTGAGGCATGTGGGAATCCCCAGGATATGGGTGGTTTGGTGCATATGTGATTTGCTCTTTGGAATTAGGTATGTTTTAAATTGCCAGGTGAGATTCCCATGTGTGTGTTCCCCTGTGTGGGTGATGGTGTCTGGATGGATGTTTGGGAGAAAGGAAAAGTCCTGACTGTGTAAGGTTGGTTGTATTTGAAGGGTGTTATGTTATGCACGTGGACTCAGGCAGTGTGCTTGTGACTTGGGTTTTGCAATATTTCACTGTAGCTCTCCTCCCAGAATGGTAGGACTTTTCTGCATTCGTGTGTGTGTGTGTGTGTGAGAGAGAGAGAGAGAGAGAGAGAGAGAGAGGGAGAGAGGGAGAGAGAGAGAAAGTTTGAGGGAAAACGTGCACGTGTCAGTGGGTGGTGTTAGAGAAAGTGCTATTTGCCTGAGTGTGCATTGTCAAAGAAATATTCTTTCTGAAGGTTAAGCATAACTCTGTTTTATATTATTGGGAAATGTAAGAGGACAGACTACATCTTGATATACTTCTCTCTCTCTCCTTCAAGATCTGTGTTTGTGTTGTTCTTCACTGTGTGATGACAGGCCTAGGATTATTTTATGGACTGGTAAAACAAATGTGTGAATTTAGTGTGATTCTGAACTTTGGAAGATGGAGAAGTTATGTTTATTTTGCAATGTGTGATCTTATACATGCAGGGAGCTTGACATTGTGTATGTATTTGGAGATATTTGGAAATTTGAAGTGACCTGGTTCATTGTGTAGCTATTTGATGGTTGGCAGAGGTCCACATGTACTGAGTTGTACTCGTGTTTTGTAGCAATGACCACATTGTTGTGTGAAGTAAGAGTATTTGTCTAAATATTCTGTCCTAGACAATGACTGCATGTAGTCAGGGATATGGAAATTTGGATGAGTATTTTCTGGGAGTGTCTATTTCAAATTTTGATGTTATTAATCTATAATAACACTGAGGGTATTGGAGTGCAGTTTATAGGTACTAGCTGTACATGACATAGCCATTTTTTAGTATTTCAAGGTGCACAAATATTTCCTACCACCTAGGAGTATATAAGGATATGCAAGAGGTTTTCTGTGTGTTTTTAAGAGACAAACTGCAGATTTTTGTCCGAGTCTTGGACCATGCACTGGTTTGTTCACAGCCATCTTTGGGCAGATGAAATACGTCATTTCTTCATGCAGAACAGGTTGTTAGAAGTCTTCCAATTGCATTTGTTCAGAGAATACTGAGGTATTTGTAAGTGTATGTGGGAATGGTTTGGGAATGTGGAAGATTCTGTCCTAGAGATGTGCACTGTGGTGTTTCAGAAGATACACTGGACCCTCAAGTTACAATGGCTAGAATTTTTAAATTCTATAAAAATTGGGTGGTAACCAGACTCTGTCTGTGAGTTCTGGATAGAGCTGGCATTTTTACCAGTGGTGGTTATTTCTTCCTGGCTTTTTCTGTTTTTGTGTTTCTTTTTGTCCAGGTGCATGAAGTTTGTCGATGAAATTAGCATAGTGTTGGGTAGTTACATCACATGACCTAAAAGTAAAGAATTTCTCTCCCATCCCTGGAAGATTCTTTACATACTAACAACCTTTGTTTTTTTTTTTTTTGGTTTGTGTATGCGTTTATTATGTACAAGATTGTAGAGTGAAAATATTCAGATAAAAGCAAGTACATGAATTAAAGATCTTATGTGAACTGAGTCGGGCATTAGTGGCTCTGGACCCTTGTGTGTGTGTTGGTCACATTGCTCTTAATTAGGTTAATTCATTCTTTAGGTCGTAACAACCTCCTAAATACTGATTTCTGCTACTTCCTCTGGCATATCGATTGCATGGTGTGTAGGCAGGAAGATGCTCCTTCAGCATTTGTGTGCTCCTAACATGCAGGTTCCCAGATGTTTCTGGCTGGTAGACAGATGGCTGTACAGAGCACAGCTGCCCTGAGTTCTATCTCAGTGGTGGACCCCGTCACAAATGGTGCAGTTTCCTGGTTTGGAAGTAATGTTTCAGTGGATTATGTTTTGTTGAAATAGTTTCCTTTCTCTTCTGGAGGCTCGGGATACCTCTATCTCAGAGAAGCTCATTTCAGAATTCTTTTTCTGGTAAGTAACCTTGGCTACTTTATTTATCCTATTCTAATTGATACACGGGAGGGAGCTCTGTGATCCAGATGATGAACAACTGACTGTGCAGATCCGCATCCTCCCTAGGACCCACCTCAAGATTTTTGTCCCGGGCTCTGCCCGTCTTTGTTACTGGGACTGAGGGATAGACACTGAGGAGGAAGAGGTCAAGGGAACAAGTCATGAGCACCATGTTGCATTTTGGACTTTAACCTCCAAGATTCACTTGTTAAAGACATGTCCCTGTATGACGGTGCTATGTTCACATGATGGAAATTTGGGGAGATGAGGTCTAACAGAGGGGAATTAGGGTTCAGGGACATTTTCTTGAAGTAAACATATGGGCTTCCTACCCTGATTTCTTTCTCCTTGCTTCTAGGGTGCTATGAGTTTTCATAGTTCTGATGTGTTTTCTGCCATGAAGCCCAGCTCTGCCGAAGTGCAGAAAGTATTCCCTGGCGTAGGAATGTTGTGTGTCATGGAGAGAGTAACATGGACAGCAAGTTCTTCTGTGGTACGTTAAAGTAAAATTCTCTCCTTTCAAGTTGTTTCTCTCAGGCATTTTGTCACAATGAGAGAAGACCGAGTGACTCAGAAAATTGGTCCAGAGAATGAGATCATTGCTGTGTGAGGTTCAGGTCTATAATTAGTTTCAGAGACTGAGAAAATGAGTGTTTGCTATAGTGGTCTGAACTTTATATAACTCTCTATTTTGAAAATTCGAGGAATTAGTTGTGTGTTGGCAGTTTCTGATTATATACAAGTTGAGTGGACTTGGATGTATATATGGGAGTAGAGGATGGTACATTTATATTGTGTATGTGGGGATAATCTGGGTATATTGTGGCTTGAGAAGTAGGTCAGTTTATTTTTGTGTGCCTTCCAGGATTGTAGAAGTTTGGATTTTCTGTGGTTACCTGAACTTGTCGGCAGCTAGTTATTAGTGAAGCTGTGTGTATGTAATGGAAGTTTGAAGTTAGGTGTTTTGATAAGGGAGAATAGAAATTCTATTTGTATTGAGTATGGTTATATATTAATATTTAGGGATTACAAGCCAGATTTGACTAGTGAGGGATTATTTGGGACTTGTAAGAGGTTTTATCCATATTTATAAGGTGTATTTTGAAGTTACTCTGTCTTTTGGGTATGTATATATTTTATATGTGTATCCTTCTGGGAGAATGAATTCTACCAGTGTGCTCATAGGGTAGTGGATTATTATATACATTGTAGGTATGTTCAGGACTATTTGAGTATTGTATTATGAGGCTGTATTCTGGAGGTACAAAAATGTATGGTGTTTCAAGAAATGTGTAAAAGAATGGGTATTGTTTGAATATGTATGTCATTAGATGTGTGGGAGTGGTATGTATGTATGAGTGAATGTACAAACATTATAGTGCTTTGTATTTATCTGACTGAGGTATACTTTCATGACTTTTACAGGAATTTTTTGGGTGTTTTGTGAGTATACAAATAGTCATGGGTCTTCTTTTTGTTTATTTTGGAATGTAATCCTTGAATTTTGTGATGTTGCTTTTATGTGTAGTTGTGGTGACTGTGGTATGGTCTTACACATTTGCTCAGCATAAGGGTGTTTTAGCCATATGTGTGTTTGATTCAGGTTCATCATGTGGGTTTTACAGACAGTGTGTACAGTCAAAAATGTAAAATATGTGCACTTTAGGGCTGTTCTTTTTATGGGTCATTTTTCGATGGTGCATGAGATAACAGTTCATATTCCTAGAGCAGTGGTGGGAAAACTCCATCATATGCACTGCAGGAAGTTGCCATAACAGCCAAGCATCAAGTAACAGTTGTTTTTTCTCAACTACAACCTCTGTATTCTTGTTTAATTGTTGTGTGGATACCCTGCAATAAATAAGTAGGTTTTGGGTTGCAGTTTGGGCATTTGGTTTGAAAAAGGTTCTCCATCCCTTGTCTGAGAGTCTGTGTCTTTAGAATCTTATACAGATAGATAGATAGGTAGGTAGATAGATAGATAGATAGATAGATAGATAGATAGATAGATAGATAGATAGATAGATAGATAGAAAGAAAGAATATAGATATATAGATAGTCATTTTTGTAATTTTTGTATATTTATTGTACATAATTGTATTTAGGTGGTAATTTTTTTTCATTATTCAGTAAACTTTATTGGTACATTATAAACACAGTCACACAATGACACAAAACATTGAGGAATTTGTACCAATATGTGGCACAGGTCAATTCTCATATTTACCCACATCCCTGCTCACCCAGCCCCTCCCCACCCCCTATGTACATACTTTTTTTTTCCACATCATATTTATTCCTTCCCCTCATTATGTTCCCATACCAAATTTGTTTTGGATATTACAGAAACTATCATACATTCTAGAGCTCCTTTACCTTTGCAGGTACTTATATCAAAGAGAAGATCTGGTATTTGCATATCTGTGTTCTATTTATTTCACTTACTAGTGTGTCCACCAGGTGTCTCCATTTGCACATAAATGAATGAATCTTGTCATTCTTTATGGCAAAGTAATACTCCATTTAAAAAAAAACCCACATCATCTTTATCCAGTCTCCAGTTGATGGGCATTTGGGTTATTTCCAAGATTGGACTATCACGAACTGAGCTGCTATGAACAGAGGTGTACATCTGTCTTTCTAATATGATATTTTAAGTTCCTTTGGGTATATTCCTAGCAGGGGGATATCAGGGTCGAATGGGACCTCTAGTCCTAGTTTTCTGAGGCACCTCCACACAGGTCTCTACAATTGTTGCACAAATCTAAAATCCCACCAGAAGTGGAGAAGGGTTCCTTTCTCCCCACAGCCTCACCAGCATTTATCATTGTTGATTTTGTAATAGCGGCCATTCTTTGTGGAGTGAGATGGAATCTCAGTTTTGTCTTGATCTGCATCTCTCGAATGACCAGTGATGTTGAACATTTCTTCATATGCTTCTTGGCTGCTTTGACCTCTACCTCTGAGAAGTGTCTGTTCTTTTCAGATTCCCAGTTTTGAATTGGTTCTTCAAACTTGAGGAGACTGATTTGTTTAAGTTCCTTGTATATTGTACATAATAGCCCTTTGTCTGACAAACAGCTAGTAAAGACTTTTTCCCATGTTATTGGTTGTCTTTTAACGGTGCCAGTGGTTTCTTTTGTTGTGCAGAAGCTTTTTAGTAGGATGAGATCCCATTGTTAATTCTTTCTGCTAGTTCTAGTGCTATAGAGGTTTTATTCATGCAGTCTGCCTAAACCAATGTCTCCAAGAGTTTTACCTCACCTGTTTTCTAACAGGTTTATTGTTTCTCTTTTAATGTTTAAGTCATGAATCCACTGTGAATTTAGTTTTGTGCATGGTGAAAGAGATAGATCTAGCTTTAGTTTTTGGCAGGTTAAAGCCCAGTTTTTCCAGGACCATTTGTTAAAGAGGCTGTCCTTCCTCCATTGGGGATGTTTGGCTCCTTTGTCAAAGATAAGGTGGCTTAGTGTATCAGATGCCCATTTTTAATAGGGTCTTTAAATTTGGAGAGGCTGTTTTTTTAAAGTTATTTATATACTCTAGATAGAACTCCTTTGTCTGAGAAACAGCTGGTAAAATATTTTCCCCTTATTGTAGGTTATCCTTTCACTCTGTTGGCGGCTTCTCTTGCTGTGCAGAAGCTTTTTAATAAGATGGGATCTCAGTTGTTGATTCTTTCTACTCGTTCCTGTGCTGCTGAGGTTTTGTTCTTAAAGTCTTTCCCTATGTGACTCTCTCCAAGAGTTCTACCTAAGCTATTTTCCAGCAGGTTTAGTGTTTCTGTTTTAATATTTAGGTCTCTAATCCACTTTGTTTTAACTACACAGGAAATATGCATATACATATAATTAGTGTGTAGATCCTACTTCACTTTAGAAATAATGTGAATTTTACAAAAGGTATAGCAATAGAAAACAGAAAAATTACAATTTCACTATTCAGGACAACTCAATATTAATAATTTAGGATGTTTTGGGTCTCTTTTCTACATGCAAATTGTCTACATAGGATAAAGTTTTACAGCTTCCTTGAAAGCACATTACAGAAACATGCTTTTACTTTCATGAAACTTAAATCTAACCACCTACTACATACAAAAATGCTAAAGCCAGGTATAAAAGCATTCTGTTGAGGTTAAAATTTACAACTTTCAGTTCTAACTGCTGCAGTCTCAAGAGAGAAAACATCTAAGGGAGACATTCAATCACTGAGGAGATTCTTCCAGCATATACTAGTTTTAAAAGACATACCTTTTCTCACCCAGAACTGTGTGAAGTAAAAACTCACAGCCAACCCACACAACCCAATAGACATGTGTAGACATTCCACTGGCACCAAAGAGAAGCCACAGGAGAGACCTGTCTCCTACATTCTTTCAAGTATCTAAGACTGTCACTAATGCCAGGAAGAGTAGTTGCAACAGATACATGGGTGGTTGGCAAAGAGCTTTTTCCTTAAATCCTGAACTTGGAGCCATTCCACACGGGAAAGCTGTAACTGGCATTTGGTGACTCCAGGGAATGGTTGGTCCAGGGAGGACCAGCAAAGATGAAAATATGGACGAGAGAAATACCATGATGGTGACAGAGGAGGGGCAGGACCCAGACTGCTGTTATCCCAGTAGGTTCCAGCCATGTGCTTTCCCAGGATGCAGTCTGAGGAGGAATTGGATGAAAGGACAGCTCCACTGTGCCAGAAACTGTGCTTCATACTTTGAAAAATAAGTTTTCTCTTTTAGTCTGCACACCTGATTGTTCTTGCCATGTTACAGGTAAGGTGAGCAAGGTTCAAAGATTTTAAGTAATTTGCAGAGGGAGGCACATGGTAGGTCACAGCCAAACTTGGATTTTCTTACCATAAATTATAGTATCTTTCCATCATTTATTGTTTTCTAAATATGCGTGCACATACACACACACAGGAACACAAAGTGCTAAAGTAGATTCTCTCTCCCACTCTGCATCTAATCATTTGCCATTACCCTCTTTCCTTTATTATCCCCCCAGGTGAAGAACTTCAGGAGTTGGTGATATTTTCCCCCTTGTATGGACTACTAGATTGATGCCCTACTGAGTGAGCAGGTCCAGAGGTCTGTGCTCTGATAAAAGGACAGTGAAGGTCTCTGTGAAAAATGCAGTTGCATTGTGATCATTCCTGATTTGGTGTCCCAGCCCTTCTATAAACCCTTTATTAGTGACTCATTTTAAATTTGTTAAATTTTGTGGAAATTTTTTGTTTTATATTTTTTCCTCATTTCCCTGCAGTTCTATCCATACAAAAATTTGTCTTGGATTCTAAATTTTCACAGGTTGGGAGCCTTGATGATTTATGATATGACCTATACTTCATTTATTACCAACCCCAGGCATGTTGTTATATTCCTAGGCAGCCAAAACACTAACCAGTGCCATAGTAGTTAAGTGTAATGCCAGCTATTAAGGAAATTTTCTGAGTCTAAAAATACTTTCCCTGTCTTCGAGGAAGAACAGATACACCTACACCAAAACTGTGAAATAAACTTTGTCCTAAATGGATCCCCAAAAGAAAGGAGGAGAATTGAACCATCAGCAAAGTATTCTAAACCCAGAAAGGTAAAAAGAGCCTACTGCTGTATAGAGAGAGTCAATGCATTTCACAGAGATTAATATTTTGGTTTGATGCTGAAGAGTGAATCATATTTTACAGGCAGAGAGAAGCAGAAAAGGTGACAAGACAGTTTGAATAACAAGAGCAAAAACTCAGAGGCTTGAAAGTGAATGGACAGTATTTATGGTTAAAGCAAGATAGTTTTTTGAAAACACTTCTTTGTCATTGTTGACCTAGTGACAGAAAGATGAATATCATTAGACTATCTTTAGTAAATAAATAACTAGGTCTAATAATGATTATGGCTCTTCCATGTTAGGCTACTTTGCACAGTAGTATTTTGTCACTGAAAATCAAGTCAATGATCCATTTGGTATAATGAAAAACCTGGGGATAAAATGGTTTTAGTTACCAAATGACAGTTCTAAAAGGATCTGTTTTCCACAAATTAGTCTTAGTTTGGAGATTCCATCAAGACATAGGGAATACATGGCAAGGGAAAGGAGGCAAGACATTCTCAACAGACATAACAAATTATTTCCTGCTGCTTAAATTACAACGTGTTTTCCCCCATTAATGCCAGTAATAGGCTACTAAGTTTCCCTAAAGCCAGGTCCAAGGACAGAGTCAGTGGTACCAGTGCACTGCAATGCTTTCATTTCCTTAAGGGAAAGCTAGTGGGTTAAGTTATACATTACTTAAGGAAATAAAGATCCAAGAGAATATTGATTGTATACTCAAAGATGGCTGCAGGCTGCAGGAACAAAGACACAGAGCCAAGAGTGGGAGATGTGTTATGTGTAGAAGAAAGACTTGAAATTGAAGTTGCTCTGAATGGTGAAATGAGCTCCTGCAGAGCTCAAATGAGAGATGGGAAATGTGGAGAGGAGCTGGAATGGCTCACACAGAAATGGACATGCCCATGGGCTATTTCCTAAGACCTCTTCAGTCAAGTAGAACAAAAATAGTAAAGACGTAGTAAACGGATAGATGACCTGGAATTATTGGTCTCACCAAGCATAGCCTGCTACATAGGGTTGGCTCAAGAAGCAGATATAGAAAAACTACAGCTGCATAAGGCTTTTCATTGTTTAAGCTTTGTTATCTGACAGGACACTGCTGAACATATAAAATATTATTACAATAAGCATCACAGAAGTAACCAAGAGAAATCTGTCTCCTGGCACAATATTTAGCTACAGATTTCACCCATAATAAAAATGCCCATAAATACACACTCTAAACACAGAAGGTCAGAAATAATAAACTTTCCTGTAATGTCCAGAAGCTAAATGATAGACCCTGGATAGTTTCTATAAGTAGTTATTTAAAAAGAAAAGAAGATTTAGCTGACCCTTGTTGGATTATAAAGAAATATAAAAAGACTTTTTATTAGAATAAATTGAAACATTTTTTAAAAGCCTCTGGGTTTTGCCATGTCGCCCACAGGGCCTTCCATATTCAGTTCTATTGCTCTGTGTCCAGAATAATGGACTGGCTGTAACTCAACTGTAATATGTACAGTAGCAGTTCATGTGTTTTATTTTAAAAATAAACACTCTCCTCCAAACTCAAGTGCAGCTGTTTTCTCAAATAAAATATAGTGACGCTAATTTTAATACAAGATTTTGCTTTCCGTACATTGTATCTCCCCCCACAATGTAGCATTCATCTGTCTTCTGTCCCACTCCTGCCCAGTGTTTACTGCCCCTTCCACAAGATGCCTTGGCACCTCCAGCCAGATCTTCTCCAGTCTGATCATTCACAACTATTTACAGGAAAACTATTTACATGAAATAATACTCCATATGGCTTCAGAGACAGAAGACAGTAGAGAAAGCAGGGTAATCTAAAGTCACAGAACTTGACCTTGAGTACTTCTTCCACCACCACACATCCTTCCTTTGGTCATGTACCACTAAACCTGCTCCCTTCTCTGTCAAAAGAGGCTTTCTCTGGAGGCTCACTGTGATCCTGAGTTAATCCACATCGGAGAGATTTATAAGCATGATGTGCTCTACAAATATGCCCCTAATTATTATTTCAAAAACATTTAGGAGCACCTGTTACCTGCAGGTCACAGTTTTGAACACTGCATAGTAATCAAAACTGAAGAAGAAAATTCCCAGCTCTAAAGAACCCTAAAATGGAGGAATGACAGTACATGCCTTCATAAAAAGCAGGATACTAAATTGTAAAGACCTTGAACATCATCACCGGGGCTTCACTCAATTTCACCTTAATTTGAAACTGGCTGTCAATACTCCAAGGTGAACACAATGGGCCATTCACACCTGCCCAGTGGAATGACAGACACACAACTGCAATGGCAATACAGACATATCATGGTAAAGATTTCTCTGTAAAGAAATTGCATACTTGAAATTAATGAAGTCTGAGTAGAGAGACTACCAATCACATTGACCTTGATGTTCAAGGACGAAAATTGATATATGTTTAGAATCTGTTGCCAGAAACTGAATTTTAGTTTCTAGATGAGGTAAAAACATTTGGCATTGGCTTACCAATGCCATCTACTGTGAGATCAGGAGGTGCTGGGTAGACGTGAGTTAAGAGAACAGTGGTAACATTAGCAAGTTGTACAACTCCATAATACCAACCTAACATGCAAAAGAAGAGAAAAAATTAATGTCAGAAGAGGCCAGGGTGGGAAAAGCAAGACCAGTGGAAAGAGGAGGCTAGAATTTAGAAAACAGCTGATTGATTTAAAATAACATTAGAATAACTATTCTTGGGTTGTTTTTTCACTACACACTGAGGATTGTTCTAAGGGTTTTACCCTGAGTATCTGATTTGTTGCACTGCAGACTGAGGGTGGGTGCAGTTATCCCCACTGTGGCCGTGAAAGTGACACAGGAGAGAGATGACTCCATTTGGGGTTGAGAAAAAAGATCCAGCACCCAGAGAAGAAAGAGGGAGGAAGGATGCCGCTAGGGTTCACAGGAGCCCGGGTGCAGGGTGATTCTAATTCACCTTTTTACGCTGCTCTTCAAATCTGGCCTTCCACTTTTACAGCCAGAAAAATATACAACATAGAAACGAAATTGTTTTCATGTTTTGTGTTGCCTTGAAAATGTTCTATATTTCTTTGGTGTAGAAAAGCTTTGCAGCGAGTCAGCTCCATGAGAGTGGAAAGGCTGCCTCTTTCTCGTCGCCCTCCTCCCCAGGCACTGCATGGCGTGTGTGAACTCTGAAGGGGAAAGAGTAAACCAACAGAACTCAGATGCTTGTTTTCCTTGCCCCAAATTCAGCTTTTTGTACAAAAGCAAGGCAGGCCCAGGAAGGAGTCAGCCCTTCGGGAGGAACGAGACCAAGTGTCTTGCTTCCTTCCGCGGACGCTGGGCCTCTCAGGGACCCACGTTTGTCACAGTGGATGACGCTCAGCGCCAACACAGTTTGCGCTTGTCCAACAGAAGCTGGAGAAGCATGAACAGAGAATGTCTGTCCTGCCTGTTAATTTTTTTTTTTGAGACAGGGTCTCGCTTTGTAGTTCAGGCTAGCTCTGAGCTCACTATGTAGCCCAGGCAAGCCTCGAACTCCGCAATCCTACTGTCTCTACCTCCCGAGTGCTGGGATTACAGGCGTGAGCCACAACGCCCAGCCTGCCTGTTAATTTTACTGCAGCTGCCACACATTGCCTGGTGTTGTGATGTTTGTCCTCTGAAGTTTTGAAACCACCAGAGAAGTTACAGCTGTTAGGGCCTACTGGGGTCACCTGGTATCTTTATAAAATTCAGATACTTGGATCCACCTTCAGAAATGAGTGCGCTGGTCTGGCTGACACCTGGGCGTGAGTATTTTTCTCGGGCTGCCCCGCCTCTCCTAACCGTGATCTCCAGGGTTTCTAAAGTGCAGCTGAGTTGAGAACCACGGGTATGGAGTCAGTTCAAAGGTAGTTGAATGCATCCATATTGGCGTGGGTGGTGTTCTCTTTGGAGTTTAGAGTACATTCTACCTCACATTTGTTTTTAATTAAGGTAAGGATTTTTATTGGATGTTAAAACAGAGTCAAGGTTATTCATCAAATTGCCTCTTCCTTTTCTTCAATTGCACATGACTTATTGCACTTACACCGCACCCTCCGGGCTGCTGGCGACAAAGCCAGCGGCCTGAGCCCTTTGCCCCACACTCACTGCAGGCGCATCACTTGCCTTGCAAACACGGCAGCAGAGCGAAACAGGTTACTGAGGAAGGTAACTCAGATGAGATTTAACGATTCTAAAAAATCATCTAATCAAAGAAGTAACATAATTTGGCCTTGAACACCAGACTAGATAGGGAGCTTTGGGATATACAAAGCTATTCCTTATTTTAAATTCTAGTTTTCAAGTATGATTAGATCAGTGTTGGGGAGATCAAAGTAAAGAACACAGACTGAAAATAAGACTCATCCTTCAGTGAGCAGGGAAACTTGAGCATCACACTGCCATCGAGAGGTCACAAAGGTAAATCCCACATCACTGCCTCAGTGAAAAACAACTGCAGCAATGTTGTCTCTGGGTTTCATGGTCTTCTTCCATTTCAGGCTGGTTTCACTATTCAGCTTAGGCAACTAGAGCAAGGCCCTTTCCTCCAAGAGACAAGACTTTCCCCAGAACTCACAGATCCTTATGACACTCAGAGTGAGTGGCTCTTTATCTTGTGAAACTTCTACACTTAGATCCACATATATACTGCCTTTACCAAACTTCACATTTCCTCTTCAATAATTTATAGATAAATATCCAAGGTAGAAATTTACTCCAGGTTTCTTCATACTTTCAAACTATTAATATTAAAGGTTCATAGTTTAACAGCCATGATGGTACATGCTTAGAATACCAGCACTCTGAGAAGCTGACACAGGAGGATTGTAAGTTTGAGTCCAGCCCTGGCAACTTTGCAATACCCTGTTCAACAATAAAAAAATTTAAAAAGGGCAAGGATGTATGTAGTTAAAAGGTCCTGGATTTAGGGCCCAGGATAGTAGGGAGGGCACCACAAGAGAGTGTTAGGACCAAGTCCCACGGAGCGACAATCTCTCAGGACACAATATGAATTTAACGTCTAACCAAGAGCTCTGTTACCCAGCTGAGGCCCATCCTCCCACGTGGAAGAAGGTGTCAAGTTAGACTAAGATACAGTATTTAAAGACAAAATCTAGTACCCCACCCACACCTGTTAACAGGCGGTTTCTATGCAGGAACTATTAGATCATTCTATTGTTAAAGTACAGGAGCAAATCATTACAGGAGCCAATAGCAATGATTAGATCACTTGTCACCATAGAATAGTATATTTTAAAAACACAGTCTGTGTGGGCCAGAGATTTAGCTCAGTGGTTCTGGTGCCTGTCTCACAAGCACAAGGTCCTGGAAACCACATACCATGCTGGGCGTGATAACTCACACTCACCAGCAATCAATACCACATACCACAGTGCCAGGCGTGGTGGCTCACACCTGTAATCCCAGAACTCAGAAGGCAGAGACAGGAGGATTGCTGAGTTCAAGGCTTGCCTGGGCTACATAATGAGCTCAGGGCCAGCCTGAACTACAAAGCGAGACCCTGTCACAAAAAAAAAAAAAAAAAAAAAAAAAAACAGCCTGTGGCTGTGAGAATTGGTTGGGTGGACAGTTCCCAAGGAGACAAGTTCCACTTTCACAGGGAGGTTATAAGACACAAAGTGGAGGTTTTTAACAACCTCCACAACCCCACACACTCCAAGAGGTGTGCTTCATAAACTCCTAGGTAGCCAATTTGTAATGGCACGGGTGTGTGAGCCCAGCACTCTAGGAAGATTCCAAGTTCAAGCTCATCCTAGGAAATTTAGCAACTTAGGAACAGACTGTCTCAAAATAAGAAATTTAAAAAAGGGCTAAAAACATAGCTCAGTGTAAAGGCCATGTGACTGCCCATACACACACACACACAAAAAAAAAACTCCCTAGGTGGCTCCCAAGCCAAACTAGTTGACAAATTAAGCTTACTAAGTTCCTACCTTTAAATGCATTTTCTAATATTCTCCAAAGAAGAGTGTAAGGTTATGCTATTGTTCAGATATTATTAGGGGAATGAGGCTCTGATGGATTAAGTGATTACTCTGAAAATAAGCAGCAAACTGAGATTCAGGTCTACTTCTCGCTGGCCCCACAGAGGTACTCAGTCTTTCACTTTCTACTTCTTACATTTGAAAGTCCATCACCTACGGTAAAACTTAAGAAACCAAACAGAGGAGACTTATGGGAAAAGCAGGTAATAAAATATTGAGGAAAAACAGAAATTTAAAAATCAGTACCGATAAAGTCAGTCACATAAAGGGCCAAAATAAGATTACCAGCAGCTAACTAAAGAGTTTACAAATTGCCCAAAGTTAAATTCATAAGATTCTTTATAATATCCTTTCAAGTACTCAAATAAAGTACAACCATAGGTAAAAAAATAATTTCATATTCACATGTATAAAATATTTTGCTAGGGGCTGGGGATTTAGCTCAAGTGGTACCACACCAACCTTGGATGCACAAGGGCCAGAGTTTGATCCCTGGTACCACAAAAAAAAAATTGCTTCTAATTATTTCTCCTTAAAGTAATAATGTCTAGTATAAATATGATGTGTTGTTTAAATTTGTGCATTTTTATTTATCCTATATACTTACAATGGAAAAGAGGCTCATAAAGCTACTGTTTAGGAACTATGGTAAACTGTTGATTTATAGTTTAAATCCTAAAAAGGTACACCTGTTCTCAGCATTGATTTAAATGTACATGAAATCAGCTCCTATTTTTAGACTAGCATGACTTCAAGGATATTGCTAAAGAAGTTTGTCTGCTGCCGGGGACCTCACCTGCTGGAATGCTCCCCGTGTCTCACCGCACGTCTGCACTCTTGGGCTCGGCCTTTCACTGATGTCTGGAGGGTTCAAACAGAAGATTTCCTCCTGGGAGCTGTGCTGAGCAAGGGGACTGACCTCCAACAGCATTGTGGGGAGTCAACAGCGGCATCTCTGGGAGAACCTCTCAGAATATCAGAGAGGCAGCTTTGTGTACAGAATGTTAACTGATTTTTTTAAATGTATGTTCTTAGCTCACCCTTTCTTAAGATTTTCAGCACTTGGAGAATTTAAATACTCTTAGGTGTGGGCAGACTACCAGATTTACAAGTGACGGATTCAACAAACCAGGCCTAAAACTGTTAAGGTCATAATCATCAATTACACCCAAAGCTTCTAAGATTATAGTTTTTCCAAACACTGATGAGAGCTGAGACAACAATACAAATATTTTTAGGATATCATTTCTTTCACTCTCTAGGAGTCTCTTTCTGAGAGCTGGACATAACATGTTTCAGAGCTTCCTGTAAGTCGTTTTCTGAGGACTGCCTTCATAGTCTATGTTGCTATGGAAATGAGAGGCCACGGACATGTTATTCTGTCAGAAATGAACCAAGTCTTCCTTCACAGCTTTTACCAGCCAGCCATGATGTGGTATAATGAATATAATTAGCCTCTCTGGATCAGACATTCCCTAAAAGATTTAGTTTTTCCTGTGGATTTTAGATATGTAAATTAAAATGGATTCTCAGAACATCTTACATGCGTATTCATGGAAATGAATTGTCAGGACTAGGAATTCTTTGACCATATGAGGCAAAAAGTAACAGATTCAAGAGTGAAAAATAAAAAAGGAGAGTTTCACTCCTTTTACTTTAAATACTTAATGGATTTAGCATGATCTGGGAATGTTCCCAGATGCACATTTAAACATCTTCATGACACTATCAAAGGAAAAACTGAAAATAACCTGGAAGAAAAGCAAACCTATTTTAGTAATTACAATATCTGTAAGTTCCTGAAAATTTTAGTGGTTGTATTGGATTTTTATTTGACTACTAAGTATGTACATGTGTTTCTTCTTTGGCTATGTTCTGTTTTATCCTCAGCGGAAGAAAAAGCATCCAAGCATCCCAGCATCCCCAGAACTCATTGAGAAGAGATGGATATCCTGATGTGTAGCACAGATTAAGCTGTATTAAGAGAAAAATTCTAATATTAATAATAAATGCCGATTGTGTACAAAAACAGTTCAAAGATTAAAGTCTGGGCAATATTTCTAAATATAAATCCAGTACAAGCTAAAACACACATGTAATTATAAATTATAGGTCATACTGTCTATTTACCTATGCTCTTTTCTTTTTTACACCAATCATTATACATTAGTCAGACAAGATTGGGCATAAATGGACAAGTTAATTGCACACACCATTAGGATTCCCATATTTCTAAACTGTGAACATAATTGCAATTTAAAACTACTAATTTAAAAGGTTGCATTGTCATGCAGGAAATTGAGGGCTGAGGAGAATAGAAATAGCTCTCATGCTGTCAAGTGTAGAAGTTGCTTTTTATAGTTTCCATTTTGTAGAAATTTTGCATCTTTTATTTTTTTAACTGAGAAGCTGTGATGGTGTGGAACAGGGAGGGTGGATAAGGATATGCAGGAAGAACGCAGGATCAAATGATACTGAATTCTCGCAAAGAGAAGATAAGCAGAAATCAGTTTGTGAGATTCTCAAGACAACTTGTGTGTGCAGGAAGAAAAGTTAATCAGTATTATTGTTTTGGCCTGCAAGTGGTCAAGACAGGAAGCAATTTGGAAATCTAGTAATTTCCCATCCAACACTTAAAGAGTTTGGAGTTTAAAATTCTAATTTCTTCACCATATCCTGAATATTAGTGTGTCATAAATTGTCCTAAAATAGCCAAGCACATTGTCACACCAAGGCAAGTCACTTATATGAACAGAATGGCATTTTACAGCAGGCAAATCTAAGGAAACAGGGAAAATTCAAACATAATTCAAACAGGTGTCAGTATCCATACGAAGGAATATCATCTACTGATGATAAAATATTAAGCCAATTTAACAACTGACAAAATTAAACAGGGAAAGAGAAAATGACCAACTAGAAGGCAACAGCAGGGTGAGTGTCTTCAAATTAGTATTAGAGAAAAGCAGATATCTTGGGTAGGACAGGGGTGAAAGATAAAATCTCATACTAGAAAAAACAGGAAGAGAAAAATCCTGCTGGACCAAAATGCATGTTTAGGGGATTGTGAGAGAAAACCCATTTCTCTTGGGCCAGAGTGTGCCATCCCCACCTGAGACCCAGTGCACAGGACACCTTGGGAAGGGATCACATGGAGGAAGGGAGGAAGGGAGCTGGCCCTTAAGTGACAGCCAAGCTGACTAGATACACTCCCAGGCGCTCTATTGCCCCTGCCAGGCATGACAGAAATGAGACATGCTCAAGCTGAACATTCAGAGAAGCTGAAAGTAGAGTGGGGTGGAATGAATTGGCCTGCACGCATGTCGTGTAAGCCATAGGACTTTAGGGCCTGTGAAATGGGGATAGGCCCACATCCTGTAAGTAACTGCTCCAGGGCTGTCAAGCAATGGAACTGCAGAAGCGAAGGCTAACCTGACAGAAAGGAAAATAATTCACCCACATACAAAAGTTCCTCCCACATACAAGGAGAGGGCCATTCACGGGACATTCAGGGGCCCAGCCGCAGGCTCCTGCACAGAGGCCCTGCTGCGGTTTGTATCTCAAGATCCCTCCAAAGCCTCATGTGATCATAGGCGGGGTTTTTCAGAGAAGACTAGTGATGCCAGGTTAAAGTCTGTGATGCTGGGATTCAGTGTGTGGTGCTGGAATGAAGGGTTCCCTCCTCTGGGTGGACGGCAGCACCCAAAGGGAGGGGAGCCTGTATAAAATATAAAGGCAGGTGTGTTTGCTTCCTGTCCCTGATTCCCTGCCTCACTGCCTTCCTCCTGACAAGAACTGTTTCTCCTCTCTTCAGACATTCTGCCATGCTATCCAGCCATGCAACCAGCTCTGGACTTAAACCTCTACAAACTATAAGCCAAAGCAACTCTTTTCTCTTTTAACTTTTGAGTGTTGGATACTTTGCAGTATCTTGCAGCTGGTTGTGCCCAGAGTCCCACTTGCAACCAGACAAATGTTTAGTGAGCAACAACACTCAGGACTCTGAGCAGGCAGGCAGTGGTGTTGCCACAAAGGGACTTTGCTCAGCAGCTTGGAACCAGCCTGTGACACATAGACAGAGGGAGATGTGTAGATCTACTCAGTTAATGCTATAATGCCTGTGTGGAGGTTTTAATTCTTATTTCTAATTTTATTGCAGTTATTGGGGCTACTGCATACTTGCTTCTGTGTTGGATTTTGGTTATCTTGATTGTGGGGAGCTTTTTCCTGTATTTTTCTGTTTTTCTAGGGTTTTTTTTTTCTGGTTCTTTATCCTGTACAGGTATTGTTTGATTATGACACCCTAGTATTCAAGGTATTCCCTTTGACCTGCTCCCTCTTTTAATGTATCTTCTTCCCTATTTTTTAATTCTTTTCTCCCATTTTTCTCCTCCATCCCTCACTATCTCAGCTCCCTGCCTTCCACCTCTTCCTGTCCATCTACCTGATAGCATAAATATAACAGAGGCCTGTGTAAGTGCATTAGATAATAAGAATTAACCAGTGCTACAAATTAAATAGTATTATTCTGGAGCATGCAAGGATAATCCTTAACAAAATCAAGCTTAGAAGAACCAAACAAAGCTACCTACCAATATATTGACAGGATCTGACAGTCTCACAGAGGAGAACAATCCTAAATATATATATATGCACCATATATTGGCACACCCAGCTATATAAAACAAGTATTAATGAACATGAGAAATTCAATAAGCACTAATACAGTTGTAATGGGGAACCTGAATACCCCATCATCACAAATAGATCAACTAGATGAAAAAAATCAACAACAACAAAAAAAAATCAGAGCTGAACTAAATCTTAGAACAAATGGGCTTATTAGACACTTTCCTCTCAGCAGCACAAGACTTTCCTCAAAGTAGACTACATACAAGCTCATACAACATGCTTTTTAAAAACTAATTTTATTGGAATGTTTTAAATATATATAATGATAGCATTTGTCATAGAGAATTTATACCTCTGCATATCTTGATTCTTCTCAAATCCTCTCCCTTATCTTTACCTCATCTTACCCTCCTTATTTACAAAAGCCTTATTTCCATTTTTTCTTCTATTCTTTCTTCTTTTCCCTTCCTTCCGTCCCTTCCTCCCTGTTCTTGTTCCCATTTGAACATTTTCTTCCTAATTCCCAATATCTATTATATATTTTGGTCCTTATTTACACTTTCAGTTTCTCATACCAGAGAAATTATGTGATATTTAAACATATCCAATTTATTTCATTTAAGAGTATAGTGTCAAGGTGCATCCATTTACCTAGAAATGTCTAATGTTTATCCTTTTTATGGCAGAATAGCACACTATTGTATTAAAAATCGCATCTTCTTTATCCATTTATCAGTTGAAGAGCATTTGTGGTCTTTCTAAAATGATTCTATTACAAACTGTTCTGCTATAAATGTGGGTGTATACATACTGCTGAGGTATGATGCTTTTGATTCTTTCAGAAAGATACCAAGAAGGGAAATACCTGGGTGAAAAGAAAACCCTAGGTTTAATTTTTTTCTGAAATCTTCACATTAATTTCCACAGTGGTTCTGCTACTTTACACTCCCAACAAGAAGGAGGGTTCCTTTTCCCCACGACCCCAACGGCATGTTATTGGATGATTTCTTGATGATAGCCATTCTTCCTGGAATGAGATGGAATCTCAGTGTTGTTTTAGTTTGCATTTCTCAAATTACCAGTGATACTGAATACTTTTTCATATATTTATTTGCTGTTTCTGCTTCTTCCTTTGAGAAGAGTCTGTTAATTTCAAGTGCCCATTTTTGGGTTGAGTGTTTAAATTTGGGGAAGGGGTCTGAATTTTTTGAACTCTGTATATGTTCTAGATATTAATCCTTTGTCTGAGGAACAGGTAAAATAAGTTTTCCCATTCTGTAGGTTGTTTCTTCATTTCATTGGTGGTTTCTTTCACTATGCAAGAGCTTTTT
>PVIC010026703.1:0-24351 GCA_004025085.1 Thryonomys swinderianus
GCAGACTACTGATAAATGAAACCAAAGAATTGTATTCAGAGCACAAACATTGTACTTGTGCCTCCAATTCCCCCATGAAACACTGGTGAAAATACAGGCTTAAAAGGCCTCCAACCTAAAGCATCCCCCTCTCAGGTCTGCCCTTTCTAACTCAGCCTCCTAAGTCAAAGTTAGTCATGGTTTTTTAGAAAAGAAAGTAAAGACCAATAGACACTGAGCTGACACCCAAGGATGCAATTATAGAATCTAGGTATTTATTTTTTAGTAATTGAGCTAATCAGCCAATCAATAAATAATAAAAAGCCAACATTTATTGAGTCACTGTTGTGCAAACAGCCCTACTCTAATCACTTTAAAAATGTTCACATATTTACTTCTTATGATAAATCTTTAAGGTAGTTGCCAATATAGGCTACGTTTTTTTTTTTTTTTTTTTTAAAGAAAGGCAAAGATGACTAAGTTGCATCTACACGAACACAGAAGTTGGAGTCAGCCTTCAACTCCTGACAGGCTGGCTCCAAGAACATGTGTTGAGTACCACTTTAGATATTTGGGGATATAATCATGGACAGTAGCAGAGCCTCAGGATACTGAAGGATTAAGCTTGATGTCAGGGAAGCAGTGGGAAGGATATGGGAGGGAGGTCCTCTGCTGATCTGGAGGCCTTGAAAAAGTCTTCTCTGTTTTATAGCCTCTGCTCACCTATCTGTAAAATGTGAGGTTGAACTAGATACTCTCTAAGATAGTCTTTGTTCAAAAAGTCTAAAAACATAAAGTAGTGAACTATGCCATAGAACTCAGTACACAAGGATTTCTGTATGTGTCAGGAAGATATGATTTAAAGAGAGGACACAAACTCCTATAGAAAGATGGAAATATCCATTCTATGGTGTTCTATACCATGGGGAGACTTGCACCAGGCACCGCTCTATAAAATGGGGAGTTTAACACAAAACCTAAGAAAGGGCAAAAAGAACAAGCAGGAATGCCTTTTGCTGTGATGCCTGGTGAATTTTCCTTTAATTGATGTATCAGCTGTCACTATGAAAGGAACTGGAGACACAAGGAGCTTGAAGCAAGGACTTTATTGGTCATTTGAGTTTACATGTTCCCAACAAGCAACAGCATCAAATATTCATCCTCATATGAAAGTAACCCTGCCGAGGCATCAGAAAAGTGCATTTGCTAAATTCCTAAACATCTGGACAGAAGCGTTTCCACACAAATCAGAGCCAGAAAAGACAGAGCCAGAACTCAACGTGACAGTGTAACTAGCTTAAGCAGATGAAAGGACAAAGATGACCAGAAGACATTATCCCAGCAAGGCCTGTCATTGAGTAGGGAAGGCTGGTACGAGAAGAGCCTTGGCAATGAGCCCCTGTTTATAACTATTGCCTCTGCTAACAAACAAAATGCGCTTGTCTCTCCATCTTGATCCAAGGTCAAAAATGAACCTCCTGCTCCATGTTTATCCCTATCAAAAAATCTGATTCTAGGCCACTCTGAGTTGGCAAAGCACAATCAACACCCATTGCGATTTGCTGCACTTCCATAGATTAATTTGGATCTGTTCTCATGACAGCAATTGACTTGGAACCTGATGCTTTGACTAAGCATGTTCTACAGCTCTTAGTGGCCCCATCATTGTGAACCTTCTTCTCTTTCTCTTCCAACTCCCCTACCCACTCTGCTATCATGAACTTTTTTAAAGTGAATACATTATAGTTCCTCAAAAAGATAAGCATAGTATTACCATGAAACCAGCAACTCCACTACTAGATGCAGCACACATTTAAGAAAGTGGCAAACACAGACCCACACAAAAAACTTGTAGTTGCAGCCAGGTGTGGTGGCTCATGCCTATAATCCCAGCACTTGGGAGGCAGAGGCAGGAGGATTGCTGAGTTCAAGGCTTCCCTGGACTATATAGTGAGCTCAGGACCAGCCTGAACTATAAAGAGAGACCCTGTCTCAAAAAAAAAAAAACTTGTAGTGGCAGCATTTGTCTATTATGATAACTCCAAACTGAAGATGGTTCAAATGTTCGTCAATAGCTAGATCAATAACAAAATGTGGGAAATCCATACAATAAAATATCATTCAGTCAGCCAGGTGTGGTGGCTCATGCCTGTAATCCAGCACTCGGGAGGCAGAGACAGGAGGATTGCTGAGTTTGAGGTTTGCCTGGGCTACACAGTGAGCTCAGAGCTAGCCTGAACTACAAAGCAAGAACCTGTCTCAAAAAAAAACAACAAAACAAAAAAAATCATTCAGTCATAAAAGGGAATGAAGTATTTAAACAAATAGTGATGTAGACAAACCTTGAAAATGTAGGAAACAAAACAAAATCAGTTCCAAAAAACCTATAATGTGATGCTACTTTCATGAAATGTCCAAAATAGGAACATATAGTGAGACAAAGTAGATTATTGTTTGTTTAGGGGTATAAAAAGTGGCTGCTAATGACTATAGGTTTCTTTCAAAGGGGGTAAAAATGTTCCAAAATTAGATTGTGCTTGTAGTTTCACAAACCTATGACTATACTAAAAACCATTAAATCAAACACCTTAAATGCATGAATTATGTGGTATCTAAGTCATATCAATAAAGCTATTTTAAAATTAATATACTACTTAAATATGCATTAGAGTGCAGTACAATAAAGCTTACAGAGTACTTAAGTGCATTACATTCTTACCTAGCTGTAAGAAAGTGGAAATGAATCTTCAATTACCTCCTTCTGCCTTTTTTCATAGAGAGATGTGCTCACAAAAGTAAGAAATAACCGCCTAACACACTCACCACAAACTTCAGCCTCAAAAAAAAGTAAATCAAATATTTTAAAATTACAGAAACTCATGAAGAGGATAATGGTTTAACCAAAAGCAAGAATGATAGAAATTGGACATAATGAAACATTTTTAAAATTTTTGACATAAGATGATTTTTAAAAAGAAATAAAATCATCCATAGAAAATTAACCCTGAAGAACAGCAGAAAACCAGAGAAAATCTGTATTAGTCCACTTTCCTATGGCCGGGACAAAATGTCTGACACACACAACTTATAAGAAGAAACAGTTTGTTGGGCTCATGGTTTCAAAAGATTCAGCCTGCTGTTGACTGGCTTTAAGACAGGGACATCAAGGCAGAAGAATACAGTGGCGCATAGTTGCTCACTTCATTGCTACAGGGGAGCAGAGCACAAAGTAAAGCACCAGAGAGGAAGGGGCAGGGGTCAAATATAGACCCCAAGGTCATGCCCCAAGACATAACCTTCCAATGACACACCCAGAAGTATGCTTTACTAAACCCTAGGCTGCTCTCAACCCAATCAAGGCTAACCATCACATCTTCTATCCTGTACTGTTAGATATCTCTCTCTCATACACACAGGTCATATATGTGCTGTGTTCTTTTGTCTGTAGGGAAATCAGTTTCGCTAACCTTTTGTCTTTGTCCCTTGAGCATACTATGTAGTAGCAAAGAAAACACACAGGTATGCAGAACAGTGGCTACAGCTCAGCGCTTTCCACATGGAGAGGAGCTCTGTGTGAGCTGTGGTCAGAGCAGCCATCCACTCTTTCAAACTGCTAAGTGGTTTTGGGGGAGGGATGAGGAGGCCAAGATTAAGAAAGATCAGGAGGCTTGGCATGAGGGAATTCAAGAAACTTTAGCCAGGGTGATCATAGTAAAGCAAAGGGGCCAAAGCCAGGCCTCAGCAAGTTGACAGAGAAGAGATAGGTAAAAATGGGGGGCTCAGTAAAAAAGAAGGGGACAGAAATAAAAAGGTATGGCTATTAGAAAGAGGAGCAGGTAAGCCCAGAGATTTAGCTCAGTGGTTCTAGCACCTGTCTAGCAAGCGCAAGGTCCCTGGTTCCATCCCCAGTAACCACATACAACAATAATGGGTGTGATGGTTCACGCCCACCAGCAATCCATAGCACATACCCCAAATGCCAGACTTGGTGGCTCAAACCTATAATCCCAGCACTTGGGAGACAGAGGCAGGAGGATTACTGAGTTTGAGGCTTGCCTGAGCTACATAGTGAGCTCAGGGCCAGCCTGAACTACAAAGCAAGACTCTGTCTCAAAAAGAAAAAGAAGAGCAGCAGGTAGCCAGGCATGGTGATATATCTCATCACTCTGGGAGGCTGAGGTAGAAGGATTGCTAAGTTAGAAGCCAGCCTGGGGAACTTAGGAAGACTATCTCAAAATAAAAATAATAAAATGAAATAGGGATATAGCTCATTGGCAAGGCCCTAGGTTCAATGACCCATACCACAAAAAGAGGTGGAGGGCAGCAAGGCAGAAAGGGGCTGAAGGTAGATCTGTTTATTTTACTTAACAGAAGTATGACCATATTTGAATGAAAACATCAGTAGAAAAGACAACATTAGTAATGTTGGAGAATATGGTGATGCTCAGAAACTGCCTCATGCAAAGCCTCTTTGGTTTGGCCACTGGCCTCAGGATTAGAAAGGTGGCTGAGGGCACAGCTCCGGGGTTGCCCCAAATATACCTCTTGGTGAGAACAAGAGGGGCCGCACCGTGCTGCGTCACTTTACATTTCCCTAAATTTAGATTTGTTAGAATGTTGGCAACACAGTACCGAAGATAAGAGGCAGTCTGCTAATCATCTCGGCCCACAGCAGTCCTAATGAGATGTCAATTCATTGACAGGAAGAGAAGCTTGTTAGCCATGACTTCAGGGTTTTATAGTAAAATACTATCCTTACATGCTCCGGATCATGTGTTAAGCAATGCTCACCAGTTTTAGTTCTCTCTCAGGTACATGACAACATGATGCCAAAGGCATAGAAGAAAAAAGAGATGAGTCTGGAGTATAACAGGTGGGTAGGTCTCCTAGGATCTCTGCTAAAAGGATGAAACCCAGACTTAGAACCTCCAAACTTTTAGCTCTTACATGATATGAATACTTCAATGAAACTCAGCAGGTAAATTCTTCTGTGTGCCTGACACTTTGCAATGTGTTAAGGATACAAAGAAGACTTAGTTGCTAGCCCTTATGAAGATTTTTTTTGCCTATCAGAGGAGACAGAAAGGAAACCAGCTACATCCATCAGAACTGTATTCTTCCACATGCAACAGAACTCTGAAAAACAGTGAGATATTCAGGGCTAGCTGGGCACACTGCCATGCTGAGCAAAATCAGGATTTGTGCTGAAGGAAAAAGGGGGAATACAGTTTTGGGTGAACAACTACCCAGTCTGACACAACAAAAAAGTCTAATGCAGTATTTGGGAGTTACATCAAAATAGAGAGCAAATTATTTGGGAGCTGAAAGAAAAGAGGGATTGATTACTGTATGGGATGGGAATGTAGTACCTCATACAGTAAATAGAATTTCTTCACAGAGTGGAAAGGACAGCTAAGCTACAAATCTCCCTCTCCAGCAACGTCAGAAGCAGTAATAAGCAAGCAGAAATGCTCCAGGTTTCTTACAGCCAAGACTGGTAATTAAGGCATATTCACTGTTGCTCCATTGTATTGTCTTTTTTTTTTTTTTCTTTTTGGAGACAGGGTCTCGCTTTGTAGTTCAGGCTGGCCCTGAGCTCACTATGGTGCCCAGGCAAGCCGCCGCGAACTCAGCAATCCTCCCGTCTCTACCTCCCGAGTGCTGGGATTACAGGCGTGAGCCACCATGCCCAGCATTATATGTGGTAACCGGGGATCGAACTCAGGTCCTTGCGCTTGCAAGGCAGGCGCCGGAACCCCTGAGCTAACCCTCCAGCCCCTCCATTGTATTGTCTAAAACACGTTGAAGAGCCAAATGCCAAATCAAGGGGTGGGAAATATTCCCCTGCTCTCTTCTGGTAGAAACTACATAGTATGAGATAAAGGGTGCAGATTCAGGGAGGAGTAAAAATGAAAGCATATTAATGTGATCTTCCACACTAAGATATATTTTTTTAAAGTTAACAACAATGTAAAGAGTGGCTGGACCAAAGAAGAAGTATAGGAGGAGAAACAAGTTCATATTATGGTCATACAGATGGCTCCCCATTTTTGCTAAGGTTACATCTTGATAACCAGTTATAAGTTCAAACTGTAAGTGAAAAATATATTTAATGCAACTAACCTACTAGACATCATAGGTTAGCACTAGACAATACTGTACGGTATCAATTGTCTGCCCTTTTGATCTTGTATCACACCAGGAGCTGAGGCTCACTGCAGCTACTCGGCAATACAAAAGAACATCATGCCTCATATGACTGGCCAGTAACAGATCATTTGATGCTGAATATATAGCACCTTGTACTACCATAAGGTAAAAAAATAATAATAATCTAGGTCAAACCATTGTAAGTCAGGGTGTATCTGTGATTTCTTTGGGGGTAACAAGACTGTGAAGTAGAGCCGAGTATCCTCAGAGGACAGAAAATGTCTTTTAAACTGCTTCTCCATCAGGAGGGCTTTGATCCCTAGAAATAACTAGATAACTGGACACTTTCTAGTGCTATTGATTGAGCTGTTTTGGACTTTCAATTCCTAACATTTCTTCTTCAGGTTATAAGATATGACTGTCTTCTGTCTTCAGTCCAAGGCAGCATGGTTTTTGGCTAGGAAGCTGAGGCATAAATGGGGGCCCACAAGTGGCCACACAGTAGGAATCATGACAGTGCTACCAATGATGTCAGAGGGTACTAATTCAATTCCTTTACTTCTTCCTTGGTAGCTTCTCTACACAGGAATCATACTGTATGTGGCACATTCTCAACCATAATTACGACACTGATTATATTCTTCTCTTACTATACTGTGGGTGAACCTGGTCTCATCAAGTAGCTTAGGTTGCTCATTTACACAGTTTCCAGCTTCTCTGGTTACATACATAGAATAAGTACAATGAAGTTTCTCGCCTTCCTTGTCTTTTGTTCCAATTATCCCACCTGTATCATAAAATCAAATGTCATTTACTATTTCTCACTCTTGAAGCACCTACTGGGCATTAGACTTATTAGCCAGGGAGAAGAATCTTGCGGGACAACAGGCTGCTGCCCTTTTCTCAGGCAACGCTACCTTAGTCAGGCTGCCTTGGAGCTTCTGAGCCCAGAAGCAAGCTTCTGAGCTTGGTGTTTCTGAGTTGAGTGTTAACTCATTAACTATTCTTCACTTTGGTGATAGGAGAGAGGTATCGACTTTAAATCAGTAAGTCTATTCCCCATAACTGGGTTTTTGCACTTTTCTATACAGAGTAGATAATTTGGCATCCAAGAAACAACAGATGGCTTAAAGACAGGTTCAAATCCTAAGCAGGCCACTAACTAGCAATGAGATACTGAAGCTGTTAAGTATCACTGAACTAATTATCATGTATATAGAATGAGGATATTGATAATTCGGATGACACAGTGGTCATCATGATCAAGAAAAAGCAGAATGAAATATTTTGTAAGTAATTCTATGCAGGAATATTTTATAAATTCTTACTGAAAAATTTCCATGAAACTATGGCATCCCCTATACCCCAGTTCCTCGCCCCTAAGATCCCAACAATAATTATTACCACCACAGGGTTCTTCTCAACATATCTAATTGACTCTACTTATTTTAGTGTTCTCACATTTCTTTTTCTTTTTAAAGCAAAAGAAAATATGATTTTAAATTACACTTCATTTAAGAACAAAACTTTACATTATATGTGGCGTTCCACTTCCAGCACCACATTTGAGGGGAACATTAATAATTACAGCCAGTATAGGGAAGAAAGCTCAAGATGGCCAAGATAAAACTTTGGAAAAAAGAAAAGGAAGTAGAAAAATGAACACTCTTTTGAGTATACATGCAGTGATACCTAAGGTCAGATCTCAAAGCTCTATGATGAGCTTGAAGGGTCAGATGTTTTGTTTCCTGTATGCTTTTGCCCTAGTTTAAGTTTCCTAGAAAACAAAGAACATGAGATTAAAAACTATGTGTGAATCTACTGATAGATTCATAAATGCAAGGCAATAGGGACTGAATCTCACATGACACGTTGTAATAGTTTGTATCTAGATGGCTCCCCAAGTCTTCATGTGGCCATATGTGGTTCTTTTTTGGAGATGGCTGGATCTAGAATGTGTGATGTTGGGATTAACGGTGTGTGAAAACTAAATTAGTCCACCAATTGGCTTGGCACTACTTAATCCCAGTATCCTAGAGTATAAGAGGGGTGAAAAGAAGATGCTATGGTCCTCTGAAATGCCCCTGTGCCATGTCACCCTGCCTTGGAGCTAACCAATTATGGACCTAAACTTCTATAAACAGTGAGCTAAATAAACGTTTCCTCCTTTAACTGTGGGTATTGGGTATTTTTGTCTCAGCAATGAGAAAAGTGACTAAGACAGAATTTGGTACCAGAGAAGTGGGATCATTGCTAGGAGTGTACCTGACCATGTTATTTAAGAGCCCTTGGGACTTGCTTATGGAAGAGTTTTGAAAGGTTTGGAGATGCCAGCCAAAAAAGTAGCCCTGGAAAGCCTTAGGCTGTATTTAATTGGAGATTCTGGTCAAAATGCAGAATACCAAAATGCTGATAGAAATGATGCCAGTAAAGACCAGGTTCAGGAAGTTTCTTCTGGGAAGAAGGGCTGCATTGGCTACTGGATTCCAGACAATATGTGCTATGACTTGGCAGAAAGTTTGTCTGCATTTTGCTTATGTCTAGAAACTTTGCTTGGGACTGAAAAGTGGTGAACAAATTAATCTTGCAGAAGAAATTTCAGTGCAGTCTAATGTTGAGACCATGGTATGGCTGCTGCTGGGGGTTTTTAGCCAGATCTGTTCTGAAAATCAAGAGGAAAAAACCCAGCAGAATGATTTAAAATGTTGAATTTGGCCAGAAAGGAAGCTCCAGTAAAGTTGTAGCCTACAAAGATGGAACAGCAAAGAAAATGGCCACTGAAAAGACTAGCAAGAAAAAGTCAAGTATTTCAGAAGAAGACAACAGAAAAGATATCCTGAGGGCATTATAAGAAACAGCATGACTCTGACCTTTGCATCCTCAGAGCTGCAAAAGTGAAAAACTGCTTTGAGAAGAGAGCCCCAGAACACCATGTTCCAGAAGGGTGGTGACCTAGGGAAGTTTTTCCTCAGGGCTTGGTTTATAAGCACTGGACCCCTACAGCAAAGAGAAAAGAAACACTGGACACAGCTCCAGCTGGCAGCAGACCTTGGCATCATCCACATGGTGCTGATTTGGGTACATGTAGAATGCAAGAGTTGTGAGGTAGGAAGGCCTCACCCAGACTTCAGGAGAAGGCCTGAGACCCCAGGCAGTGTGTCCAAGAGGGTAGTGTGTGAAGCAGTGAATGTGAAGCCAAAACTTCAGTGGAGACCCCAGAAGTTTGGAGAAGCCAGGCATGTGAATTGTCTGAGGAAAACTGTGGGAGGGAGCAAAGTTTCCCAAGAGAAAAGCTGAGGGAGCTACAACCACACACAGTGCCACAGGGGTGGAGCCACCCAAACCCTTTGGAATTTGCCACAGATTGCCAGGGATATTGGAAGTGAGACTGTGGAATTTAATATTTGCCCTGCTGGAATTTGGACTTGCTTTGGTTCCACTCCTTTGTATTTCCCTATTTGTATCTTTCAGAATGGAAATGTTTATCTTGTGTTATTGAATGTTGGCTGTGATTAACTTTCTTTTACTTGTACAGGGGCTTGCAGCTAAGAGTGTGTCTTAAATCTCAGAAGGAACTGCAGATTTTGACTTTTCAGCAATATTGAAAATGTTAGGACTCTGGCAATTCTTAGAAATGGGCTAAATGCCTTCTGCCTAAAGGGATGTGCATGAGTCTTTGGAGGGCTAGTGGAAAGGGTAATGGCTTATATCTAGATGGACCCCCAAAGTATCATGCAGTCATGGGGGAGTGCTTTTCAGAGGTGGTTTGATCTAGAGTATGTGGTGCTGAGATCAAGGGTGTGTGGTTATAAAATCAAACCACTGATTGGTTAGGCATAGTTCTGGCCAGGATTAAGGGTGTGAGCACTGTACCTACCCTACGACAGGTAGCCTGTATAAAATATAAGGTATAGAAAGGATCTGATTACCTACCTGCTTGTCATGGCCTATTTCTCCTCTGTAATGCTCCTGTGCCATGACTCCCTTCCTTGGAACCAGCCAATTATGGGCTGAAATTTCTACAGTCTGTGAACTGAAATAAACCTTTCCTCCTTTAACTTTGGGTGCTGAATATTTTGTCTCAGCAACAAGAAAAGTAACCAAGACACATATCAATATGGTGATTATTATATATCATGTACTGTCAGTATGCATCATGAAGCACAAAGAGACACATCCTGCAATTTATTCAGCACACTTATTTTAACACACAGTATGTTCTTAAAGATATTGGCAAAACTGTACTTTGGATCAGTCTGTGAAAGCCCTCTTATTGCCTATTTTCCACTGGTGAAAATCTGACCACACAAGTAACTAACTTTTCTGGATTTCCAAATTGCATTATTTGGTCCCTCAGCAGCTATTTAGGGGTATTATATATCATACCCCCATAGAAGTACCAGGAATGCCCAAAAACTCTAGATGTATATAGCTGGTTACCCTGACTACAGAGCAAAGCCTAAAGAGAGGGAATATCTCCTAGATAAGTGACTACTGGATCCCAGGAAATCACATGGATCCAAGCCAAGGGAGTGTCTGTAGTGGCCTTTCAGAGCGGAATCTAACTACAAATGATCTCTCAAAGAGGGTAAACACAATAGAGCTAGGTTGGGCAGCTAAATGTCCAAGAGATTAGGATACCAAGAGAATCAAGAAAAGTACATAAGGGCTGGAGGGTTAGCTCAGTGGTTCCGGCGCCTGCCTCACAAGTGCAAGGTCCTGAGTTTGATCCCCGGTTACCACATACAATGCTGGGCATGGAGACTCACGCCCACCAACAATCAATGCCACATACCACAATGCCAGACGTGGTGGCTCACGCCTGTAATCCCAGCACTCAGGAGGCAGAGACAGGAGGATTGCTGAGTTCGCGGCGGCTTGCCTGGGCACCATAGTGAGCTCAGAGCCAGCCTGAACTACAAAGCGAGACCCTGTCTCAAAAAGCAAAGAAAAGTACATAAAACCTTTATTCAATCCTTAGGATCAATATCTTTTGGTGCCTACCAGATATGAGAAAATTATTGCAATATGAAATGAGAAGTATGCAGATATATATATGAGGTACAGTGAAAGCATAATGAAAAGATATGATAGAGAGAGCACTATTGCTTGAGTGGATAGGAAAAACACCAAGAGAACTATACTGATATGGGCTAGGCTGTTCCACAAAGTGATGAATTTCCACAGCCCTACTAGCCATCCACAAAACCAATGTGTCAAAGCAAGGACAAAAGTGAGTGTACACCATACTCGATGCCACTCTGGCTCTGGCCCGAAGTCACAACAGGTACATCACTTCCAGAGCCAGATAGCTCAGCTGGTGAGAATCTTTCATTAAATGAATACATTTTAGGATCCCAAATAATCTGGGAATGTTGTCCCAGTTTTGCTAAGACCACAGCCTAGACCCTGTCCATTTACATTGTAAACACTTGCCTTTGGTCACCAAGGCAGTAGCATGTAAGAATATGACAGATTGCCCAGCTAAGTATACTGTGGAAATAAACAGTTTATTCCAGGAACGGCCAACTGAAAAACAAAATAAAAAGTAAGATATCAGCCAGTATCACTGATATTTACAAAATTGTAAATATCTCTAAACTAACCTTACAGAGAATGAAATAGAATTTTTATGTATTCACAAAAAACTAAAACAATTAAAAACCATCAAAGAAGAATATGAAAGGGTAAACAGATATGCCATGTTATTAGATAGGACAACTTAGTATAAAAATATCAATTCTCACTATATTAATGTACAGCTTTGATCAAATTCCAATAAAAATTTCACCTAAATACTTTGAGGAATTTGACAATTAACGGTGACATTTATATGGAAAACAATGGTTCATGAATAGAAAAATCAATTTTGAGAGCAAAGAAGAGGTATCCATTCTATATGATATTGATCTATTGATCTACTACAAGTCTAAATCTTTCATATAAAGAGGACTAGTAGAGACACAGAAACAGAGAAAGAGATCCATGGAACATGACAGAGAAGTCTGGGGAAAAATGATGTCCCATAGGGACTCATGAAAAACCAGCGGAGAAAGGTTGATATATTTATTAAATATTGTAAGAAATGGATGATTCTATGGAGAAAAATTAAATCAGCCCCTATCTCTGGGCATATGTAAATCCTGAGTATGTTAAAGACTTAAATGTGGAAAGATAAAAATAATTAAAATAATGGGAGAAAATAGAGAGAGCACTTTTGTCACACTGGATTAGAAAAGACTTCTTAAAAAAGATCCCCATATCATAAGGTATATCTAAATTTGATGAATGTGACTACATGAATGAAAATGTTTGACTAACAACCAACAAAGTTGAAAGAGAGGTGGTATATTACCTGAAGGTTTTTTTCATTATCTAAACAAAAACATTGACATCTACACTACAGGTGACCCCTACAAATAGAGAAAAGAATTCTCTAGATAAAATAACAAAAGAAGAATAAACAGGTCACAGAAGGGTAATGTGGCCATTTCACTTTTCAGCCAAATTATAACCATGCCAGGGTTACAGGCATAAATATATCCTTTCTGCTCTCAGCTCTGGACTGTCTCAGGCAAACCAAGATATAACCAAACCAACTAAAAGGAAAACTGCAATAACTAATATAAGAGATGAAGTGCTTAACTTTATAGGTTATGTAAAGGTATAAAGGGTAAAGAAATATGCCATGTAGTAATACAATCATATAGATAGGTAGTAATACAATTAAATAAATACTAATTAAAACAACAAGATATCATGTTATATCTATCAAGGCTGTGATAAAGCCATGTAACACCATCTCTCTGCTAATCTGGGTACCCCTTGTAATGATTCAATGATATAGTCTTTCTAGCAAAAAACATGACAAAATTGCACAGTATTACCCAGTAATCCTACTTTTCTCTAGGTACCTTAGGAAATTTACACAAAAGATAACATATTAAGATGTGCGAAGAAGCCCATTAGCATTCCATGTCCATCACAAAGAGAGCAGATAACAACAAAATGATAGATTCATACCATGGAATCAGATTCATCCAAATGAAGCCATGACCTGGATATACATGCAGCAAAATACATCTCAAAATCATTATTAAATGAAACAGTCTGCACAGAATGAAACTTGTAACACAAGGTCGTTGGTGGAATTAAAAGGACAGACATAAATCAAACGCAGCTGTTTATTTTCAAGGTCACACTTAAGATATATGAGAGTAGTTGTCTAGAATGAAGAGAGGATAAGGAAGTGTAAAAATGACAACTGGAAATAAAAACGTGAAAAGAAAAGAAGACAAACTACCTTTTCCTCTTTATAAGCTGAGGAATATGATTAACTCCACAAGAAACTTCTCAGTCAACCAACAAAAAGTATACACTACTATAGAGGACAGGTTCAGAGTCTCATTTTAAAATGTGAAGTCAACAGTTAATGGCCTCTTCTTTGAATCATTAGTCTTAGTCCTCCAATTTCTCTTTCTCTTCAGAGTTGTTTGCATGGGGGAAGGATTCCCCTCTATTCATATTAAGAAAAATACAACACTTTATGAACTTCCAGGGCCTCTTTACCAAAATCAAGGGCACACTGAATACCAGATGGCTCATGAAGAACAGTAACAAGAACTGGAAGCCAGCAGGAACACAGTTATTCTCTACATTCTCCCATGACCCAGTAGTCAACATTTCTGTTTACATACTTGCCTTATTTACCCCACAGATTGGTTTTCTTTGCTTCTTTGAGCACTTTGAATAAACATATTTATATTATGGCTCCACTTGCACATGTTCTCACTTCAAGGAATCAGACAGGCATGACTCAAGACACTTGATCCTAAACCAATGTCTAAAGCAGAGAATATCTGGCTGGCCAACCTTTGTCCTGTTGTCTATGGCCAGGGGATCAAGGTCACACAGTGGTGCTCAGGGTCTGTTCCTTTGAGTGACAAGGATGAAGAAAGAAGCTATGGGCTAGGTAGAGACCACATGCCTCCAAAATGTCTAATGTGCTCTTTAGATGATCCCTGTCACATAACAAAGACATGGGCTTCAATAAAGTCAGAGGAAGATGAACTGAACTAAAGTGATGGTGCTTGACAATCTGTTTCTCTCCCTGCAAATGATGAAAGATTTAATCAAAAATGGTAAAATGTTCACACTTAGCTAGAATTTAGAATGTCTCTTGTTTCAGTCCATCATTTTACAGATTAAATAATTTTGGTTAAATAAGGCTAAGAAACAAAAAGCAATAACCCAAGGTTAAGCAAGGATTTAAAGGAATCTAGAATTCCCAGTGGAGGGTTTTTCAACTGTCCTTGAAACTACCTGAGAATTAGCCTATGTCCTTTTTGCCTCTTTACTGAGTTTATAGATAGGTATACATTGTGATCATATTCATGACTGAGAATTTGTATCTGCACATTATGTATCTTGATTTTCACTTTTTTCCATTTCCCTGCCCTCCCTCCCGCCCCTTCCCCCCTTATATAAATTACTCACTTTCTCATCACTAGGGCAAAATACCAAACACCCACAATTGAAAGGAAGAGAGGCTTATTTTGTTTCATGGTTTTTAGAAATTTCAGACTACAGTTGGCCCACTCTGAAGGAGAAATGGCATGGCAAAGGGGCATAGTGGAGGAAAGTCAGCTATCCTCTGGCAGCCAGAAAGCCAAAAATGAAGGGAGAAGCCAAGAAAGCAGGTAGACTTCCAGGTCACACCCCCAGCAACCTGTCTCTTCCCACCTCCTAAACACACATTCAGCCCTGGACTCCGGTGGGCTCATCTGGCAATAAGCATAGCATCCCCATGATCCAGTCCCTTTCCAAAAGCCCCACTTCTGAGTACATCAGAGTTTTAGGGGACATTTTATAGATCTAAATCATAATGACCTAGAATATCTTTTATCCAACACACTAAAGAAACATGAATTCTATTAATTAAAATCCTATGATAATATCTGTCAAAATTATGCCTTGCAATCTACGACATAGTTGGTGAGCCTATCAAGGGTCTGATATCAATCTGGTTGACTAAAGAATAACTCAACTATTTCTCTGATTGGATCTCAGTTGAGATGATTATAAAGCCCTAGTCCCTGGAGACATTCTCATGTGTGAGTTTCTTCTCTCTCTTCTCCAATCATGTGCTTTCCTCACATCCTAGGTCACTACAGAGTCCCTCACTAACAGGTGCGCTGCAGGTAGCATTAGGATTTGGAGATTTTTGGAGCTGCAACTTTTAGTGACAGAAGGACTCAGAGGGCATCTGACGAGTCTTTTAAAATTTATAGGTAGAGAAACTGAGGCCCAAAAATTAGGGATAAGTTGCCCAAGGGCACAAAAAAATCTGTGTCAGCATAATAAGAATATATTCTAGTTTTCTCTCTACCTTTTCCATTGTTGTTCTCATGTTTCTGGACAACTCACCTATCAGTAGCTGAGGACCCAACTGAGTGAAAGCAAAACTATAGAGACCTGAGTTATCACAGGGAACCAAAAAATTTAATACCAAAATAAAAGTTGTTTTGTAGCTGATACTGCTGGTCACCACCCATATTCTTGGGACATCATCACCTCAGTGTGCTCCAGTCTACTTCCACTTGTCAGTCTTGGCACCTTCTCCAGCTGCCTTTTCCCAAGGCCTCATCAGTCTCTAGGGCTGATAAACTAAACAGACTCCCAACAGCCCTCAATGAATGATTTCCAGAGGTGGCATATACATTCTGAGCCCCTCTTCCTTTGGATGGGATAATTCTGACTTTACACCAGTACATTTTCCATCAAGGATTAAGCTCTAGCCACCCACTCTGGTAGGTGGTCTGATAAATAAACATCCTGTACTAGCCCCTTTCATTTCCCATCTCATTTACTCTGCTCTCCTACTGGCGTTTGCTGCATCTCCTAAATAACCACTTGTACTTGAATCCTTGTCTTGGGGCCTGCTTCTCTTTTTTAAGTGCATATTAATTATACAAAATAATAGGTTTCATTGTGACATTTTCATACATGCATCTAACATACTCTGATCACATCCCCTCCCCTCTAATAGTCTTTCAGGGTCTGTTTCTAGGGAATTCAAGCTAAGAAAGCTTGGTAAGAATCACAAATTCTCTCTGGCCTTTAGAATAAGTGTGTCATCAGGGTAGGTGAAACTACGTTACTATGACAAAATTAATTTCAGTGACTTAACACAAAGCTTATTTCTCACAGTGTCAGAAAGTTGGGTGGCTCTTCTGATACGGCTGTCCTCCAGGCAACCATTCAGAGGCCCCTGTTCCTTCCATCACGTGGTTCTAGTATCGTGGAGCCTTCTTCCAGCCATGTGCAGAAAGTAGAAAGATAAACAATGGAAAATTACAAGATGTTCTAAGGGCCACGCCTACAAGAACCACATATACCACTTCTACCCCATTCTCTGGCCAGAATTCCATCATATGATCTTACCTGAATGTAAGAGATTAGGGTATGTAGCCTTTGGGAGGGGTAAGGGATTTTGTGAAAATATACTGTTGTTTGTACATGATGGTTAATCTTGATTGTCAATTTGATTGGCTTGAGACACCTGGATTTATAAAGCACACTTCAGTATATGTCATCAGGGAGTGATAGTATGGATAATATCTGTTTTCTGGCCTCTTCTCTGGCTCTTTTCCTCTATTTCCTGATTCCCATGGGTTGAGCAGCTTTCCTCCACCATGCCCTTGTGTTACAGTGTTTCTACCTTGGAACCAAACAACCACTGTGTGAAATCTCTAAAAACCATAAGCCAAAATAAACCTTTTTCCTAGGTGTTGTGAATATCAGGCATTTTGTCTTAGCAATGGAAAAGTGACTGATACTCTTAATTTTGGCTGTTTGGCTGTAACTTAGAATCAAAAAACCACACTTGCAGGTCATAGCCCCGGTCAAGGAATAAACATTGAACATTAGAAGCAATTCCTGCTTGGTCTTTCTCATCCTTGTCTCCTGTAGCCACATTACCTGCTGATCCCACTTACAGAATTCAAATCATTCATTAAATACAGCGTTCAGATATCTACTGTGTATCAGACTCTATGCTGAGCATGGGAGAAAAACTGGTTACTACAAGTGAACAATGGTTTTGGCCACAGCAATAGGTGTTTAAATGGCTACCCATGCTTCAGTGGGAGCTCCTCTGGGAGCTAGTCCAAATCAGGCAGATCTAGATTTCTTGGAAGCCTCCAGTACTAGTCTCCTCACTCCTACTAGTTCCCTAAATGGAGCTATTCATAGACCAGGACCTCTGCAGAGCTTCCCTCTCTGGGGTCTACCAAGTTCCTCATCTCTTTTTGGATGCCAATTCCTAACCTCCTCCTGGACATGCAGTCTTCAAGCCTGAATGATCAACAACACTTCATCTCACTACCCACCAACTCATTGGTCAGCACACTATGACCCACAGGCCAAATATGGTCCTTCACTACATTTTATATGATAGTCTGTGAACTATACATGTTTTTCACATTTTTCAAGTGTTTGGAAAACATCATCAAAAGAGGGATAATATTTCATAAGTTGTAAAAGTTATATGAAATTCAGATTTTGCTATCCATAAATAAAATTTTATTGGAACACAGCCATGATCATTCATTTACATATTATCTGTGGCTGTTTCAGAGCCACAGAGTTGAATAGCTGCTTACAGAGACCATGTGGTCTGTAACACCTAAAATGTTTATCATAAGTCATTTTACAGGAAAAAAGTTTGCTTACCTCAGCTATAACTAAAAGTTGGCATTTTAGTCAATTGCAAATGAATATAATAAACCAGAGAGACAGTCACAATAACTGTGACTTTATTTTAACTAACAGAATTCACAGATATTTTCACATTATAGTTGTTATATATATGTAATTTATACTCATCTTTATTTCACCATTAGAGCAATTATTAGATCTGCCATGTTATTCTGTTGTTTAAAGCAATAAAAACGAAACACAGGGTTAGGGGGATCCAGCTCAGTTGTAGAACATATGGTTAGCATCCACAAGGCCTTGGGCTTAATCTCTAGCACCCAGAGATGACAGATACATACATATATGCATACATACATAACTATATTACATACTTTTGAGGTTTAATAACTATTTTGAAATAGTTGCCTTCTTACATATTTTGAGTTAGTCATTTAAAAACATCTCTGAGTGGGTATGATGGTATATCCTTGTAGTTGCAGCACTTGGGAGGCTGAGGCAAGAGGATCATTTATATCTAGGAATTTGAGGCCAGCTTGAGTTACATGGTGTGATTCTATCTCAAACAATAATAACGCTAATGATAACAATAACTTTGAGAAGGGGTCCAGAGTCCCCAAAAACTGCATGAAGCTTCATAGCACAAAAAGGGAAAAAAACTTAGTTCTAAGTAAAAGATAACTGATTTGCCAGGGTCCTAATTTCCCACACAGCTCTGGCCAGTTCTCCTGTATACAAGGCTGTAGCCACTTCCCTATATCCCGGATACTTTTTAGGAATGAAGAGTTCTCCTGGTGCTTGTGTTACCTTCCCGAGACCGTATTAACACTAGACATTGGGAATCATCAGTGGAACTCATTTCTTCCCCCTACCCGCAAGGGCTCCCCATACCCCTTGGCAATAGTGCCTCCATCATGTTTTTTGAGTCTGGCATTTTGCACCATCCAGCCACCCTAACCAATCAGTCAATCCCCAATGTCAAAGCATTGGGGATCATGGGCCCTGACAGAGATGCTGGACAGTCATTTCCAGAAGGTGGGTGGAAGAGTGATGGCAATATCAAGGTCCAAGGACTGGAACCCCAAAAGGATTCCTTTCTCTCACTCTTTCCTCAATTCACACAAGAACATCAAGTTTAGTCAAATTAATGTCTGCACACCCGAGAAAGACAGCTTGTTTTTGCATTACACAAGAAATACCACATTGAATTTCACATGGCAGAAGAATTCTTCCATCTACAATACACCTTTTGTGTCTAAAAATTTCCACTTGAGACTATGGGAAATGTCAAAGTATTGCCCTTAATTGGCCACATAGTTTTATCCTAAGACTTTTACATATAGAAACTTCTAGAATATGGAGAACCTCGATAATTATACACCATGCTCAAATTGATAATGGTGTTAAGATACTAAATATTTACTTATCTTCTGATAATTCATCAGAACTTTCCTGGTTAGAACATCGTGACATAATTGCATGTCTGTGGCCCATATGGATTTTCAAAGCCAGAGTAGGTGCCATAAGACTGCTAGGCAGGGCCAATGCCTTGAAGCAACCTGAAGAAAGTAAGCTTTTGCTGCAGGTGAATTTTCTGGTCCTCTGATTCTATAGTAAGCCCCTTTACAGAAGCTATGAAATTCTTTTAGGGTGTTTTTGAAAAAAATAGTCTTAATGATGGGAATGTGACCTTGGTGACTACCCAGGATTCCAACATTTAGACTGCATCCTCCAGACACTGACTAAAAATCTTCTGTCATGACCTTAGGTAAGCCAGGCCTGAAAAAGCTAGCCACAGTCTGCTTTGGCCTGATCAGTCCATGGAGAAGGCAGACATGAGGCTTCAGTCTGAGAGATGCATGAACAGCCATCTTGCTTTCTGAAAAGCCTTAGGAAAATTGTGATGAGTTGATTACCTTACAAGAGACTTTTGATTCTGCTTTCTAGACCTTGTCAGTTTCCTCACTGGGTGATGTCAAGCAAATCTTAACTTCTTCATATGCCACATGAGCAGACTTTCATCTTACTGAAACCATCTAGCTAGATAGGCTGTTAAGCCCTTTTGTTTGTACTCTGTGGTCTAAATTTGTGCAAAGAACAAAGATGGTTTTTATCATTGCTTTGATACGCACCATCACTGTCACCTCTTCTATTACATTTTCTTCCAAAGGATATTCACAGCTATGGTCTCATTTTATTCTAACTACTCTGTAAAGCAGAAAAGAGAGCAAGAGATAAAAGTTAGAAAAGATCCCTACTTTACAGAAGCACAAACAGAATCCCAAAATCTCTTTGTGAGGTTACCCTGTGAGTAGGCAACTGGTCCTGTTATCTGGATTGCTGCCCAGGGCTTCTTGCCTACAGTCCTTGTACTTGAATAACCTTGAGTGCTGATGGTATTGAGTCCCATGGTGTTTCTGGTACTACCAATCTTAGCTGTGGCCTTTCTTGCGAGGAAAATTCTGGTGTTTCATGGGTACCACAGGTTCACAATCACAAAATGAAGTATTGCCATGAGAGAACACTGATGGGACTCTGAAGATGGAGTAATTGGCTGATAAAATAATGAACCCTAAAGTGGATAATAATATTGTGCTCTAAAGGGGATAAGAGTATTGATCTGCCTCATCAGGCCTGTTGGGAGGATTAGCTCACAGGCAATTGTAAAGAATTTTACAATGAAGGAACATAAATGATAGCACATTTGCAATTCACCTTGTCCCCTTTTGTATGACTCTCCCTGGTGTAATTTAAGTGGTCATCTGAATGCCATGGCAACCAAGGCCAGCTTAATGGCACTCCACACCCCTATACTTCCTGTGCAACTTTGTATGTTTTAACTCAATGACAAGGTGAAGACTTGCCTTTTTAAAAAAATCAAAAGCACAATGAGAAAGCATATGACTTTTAAGCTACTAGGGAGAAAAGAGAACATGAATGCTTTTAAGAACTCCAAGTAAATACAACACTCCTATCTGTGACCACAGAAGTTATAGGTGAAAGTCACCCTTCAGATGAAAAATCAGAGATGGCAGAGGGAAGTTCCATCCCATGGGAGCTTCAGAGAGACCATGTTAGGAGCCATTGATTTTGTGGTCCTGATCTGGAGCTCTCTGTACTGCCATTAGGGAAGCATTAGAGCTCTCTCACTCCCTTTTCCATAGCCAGCTGTATGGAAAAGGTTAGCGGGGTTGTTTACATAGTGTCATTACTATAGTAATTACTGGCTTTAGGGTAGGTGTTTAATACATGCTGACTAACTGAGGCGCTGGGGTTTGGGTGTGCACCATGTGCTTCCTCGCAAGCAAGCTTTTTCTGATTGTGCCATTACTTGTGCTGAGCCATCCACTCTCTGTTCCTAGCCACTGGGGAAAACGCACAAAGTGATTTTCTGGGGTTCACACAGGAACCAAAATGGTTTCGGTGCTTCTGACACAAGGCTTATTCTGCTATTCTGTCTTCTGTGCTGCAATCCCGTCACAAGTACCCAACTCCCTTTTTCCCATGTTTATTGTCATTTTTTCTGTGCTCTTAGAAACCAGTTTAGCTAAGTATGCATTTAGGCATGGCAACTGTTCAAGGGAAGCCATTGTGCAAGGGTTCTGCTGATACTGCTAAGGGTGATACAGCCTTCCAAGTCCCCTAAGGATACCTCTCAGGGCTGCCTGGAAACCTTCCTTTGCACAGAAAAGTGGTGAAGTCCACTTTGGTATTCTAGATGCTTAAATTTCCCTACCATCCCATCAGTTTCTCCCTCCTGAAAGCCATTTGTCATTTTAAAGTAAAAGATTGACAATTGAAGAAAGATTGTCTAGTTATTGATTTAAATTCTGGCAGGTCTGACTCAGGCTGCCTCACTTGTTACCACCACCAGTTCTGATAGCTAAAGAGACTGTAAGCAAATGACCTAAGAAGCCTTTCCACTTCCCCACTCCCATGCATAGAAATTTCATATCACTCCTCCAACTGAAGCTTCATAGACATCTCTGGATGTTAACCGGAATTTCAGTTGTTTCCTCTCCTTTCTAAGATTTGGCTTAACCTAATATTTATATTATCTGTTCCTATATCTTAACAGGAGAAAACAACCTCTAAGTAGCCACAGAATTATGAGTTGGGCTCATCTAGTAATTTGGCAGATAAACACAGTGACTGTAACATTGGAAGCAATGCAATTGGGGATGTGAGGAGTAATATTATGTGGCACAGAAATCCTATACTTTGTGTCATCCTCTGCACAGGAAAAGCATCTGTGTCTACTCCACCCTATAAGAAAAAAAAGATATAAAAGAGACAGTAAGATAATAGTAAAAACCGTCTGCTTGTGTGCTAAAGGATTTGACACATAACCATACAGCCCTGAGTCTACTTATTTTCTAGGCTTCCTTTTATTTTCTTTGCTTGGTTTCTATGGAAACTGGAGACTGCACATGAGCTAGAGATACTTGGCAGTCTTTCCTGGCAGATGTGTTCATTTCAGATTCCTCTTTAAGTGATGTCATATTTTAATTATCAACTATAAAATAAAAAATAATAATCCATGCACTGTACCCTCATCATCATTGCTGAGAAGGGCAGTTTTGATAGCTACCACTTACAGAGCACTTGCTGTATTCTAGGATAATATGCTCAGCAATTACATACCTTAACTCACTTAATCCTCCCAGGAGTCCTGTGGGTTTGGAATCAATCAAGATCCAGCCAGGAAAATGGAAACTACTCTGCTTTTTAATAGAAAGAATTGAATGCAGGGAATTAGTTACACACATGACAACAGAGCTGAAAAGCGACACAGGGATCAACAAAGCAGCTCAGAAAGTAGCCAAAAGAAAAGCTGCTGTCAGTCCTGTGGCTGGAGAGCTAAGGAGTGGAGATCGTAGTCCACGCTCCAAAAGCTGGGACTAAGAGGCTAGAACTGTCACGAAGAATGTATGCGGAAGCTGAAGCCACGGAAGCAAGCACTGCTTATCAGGGACTGAAGCTCTGGAGGAGACTATCATCAGCACACCAAGAAGGCAAGAACAGAAGAAGGTGGAATGTCCTGCCTTCTCTCCTCCGGTTGTCCTGATATCTTCAAGTATCCTATTAGCTGAACCAGAGACAAAGGACCCTGGGAAATACATTCCCTGGAGACACAGAGAAGAGCAAAGGAAGTACAGGGACAGACCTGAGAGCAAATCAGCCAATGACGGGCAGAGTATCACTATACTTATTTCATGGATGTGAAAACTGAAGCACAGTTCATCTTAAACCCTAGCAAGTCAAATGTCCATGCTCTTAAACACATTATGATATCACTTGTGGAGAGGAAAGACACAGGTGGTACTTCTACATCATATGCCCTTTACTTAAATAAGCTCAGTTGTAGGGCTCTACATTCAAAATCTGAAATTTGTCTATTCGGAGGATCCCGACATTTATTTGAGGAAAACCCCTAATTCCAAGTGGTTCAGCCTGACCCTACCTGGTCATGCCTTCCTCCTTTCCCTATTTTTCAATAAGTGATTTTACTTGTTTTCCTTTAAATTTATGTTCTGCATGGAAGAACCTCTGTATTGTAAGGCCAGCCCTGTTAGTAGACATATTCATGAGAACATGCTAATTATCTGTCTTTCTTCCCAAAGGATCAGAAGTGCTTTCCCAGTTAATGACCCGTGAAGGGGAATGTTTTTCTCCCACTCCCAACTCTGAAGCTACTTGGGAAAGGGCTTTACTCTGCTCCTTGTAGTCACAAAATAGTTCTGGCTTGTAGCCAACTTTAATTCTAGAAAGTGAGCAATAGGCAGTATGTTATCTCTCCTACCTCTACCTTTTAAAAAGGTCTTCCAGAACTACTGAGATTTCAAATCACTTTGCTATTAACACCAGTGGATATTTAATAACTAGAAAATCTTGATAGTCACTTTCTCAACAGTGGTTTGAGACAAAATATATTTAAGGCTCAGGGTATCTATTGATTTCATTACATGCTTGACTAAAGACAAGACAGAGAACCACCACATCATTTGCATTCCCTAAGTTACTTCCAGTACTGGTCCAGGCTACGCAAAGCCTGATGTGTACAAAGGTCTAGGTGCTACCTTAGGAAAAAGAATGTAGCTTTATGAATGCAAACTTAAATATGAAAATGTTTGCTCATTTATGAGAAAAGAGATGCCCATAACCACTACAAAGCCATTTAATACAAGGAGATGATGGCCAGGAACTTAGCTCAAGCAGTACCACACCTACATTGGAAGCACAAAGGCCAGAGGTCAATCCCTGGTACTGCAAAAACAAACAAACAGCTCCTCTAGTATAAAGCCGCTGTGATAAAAACTGCATGGTACTGGCAAAGTAACAGACCCAAGGACCAGTGGAATAGATTAGAAGACCCAGAAACAACTCCAGATACACTAAGCCAACTTATCTTTGACAAAGGAGCCAAACATCCCCAATGGAAGAAAGACAGCCTCTTTAACAAATGTTGCTGGAAAAACTGGGCTCTAGCCTGCCAAAAGCTAAAGC